>JXOV01008646.1:7269-17711 GCA_001014945.1 Clogmia albipunctata | reverse complement strand
AAGTTCCGTCCAGGAATGTAGTGAGAAAATTATTAATCTTTTTTGCAAGAGTCTAATTCAGGTGCTAGTAAACATTAGAACAAAAGAAAAAATTAGATGTTGAGTGGAAACAGGCCATTATGCTATCGTACAAAAAAGTGTCATTATGCCAATTATTTAATGTCTTAATATAAGAATAAGATGTCCGAGACAGGAGCAATAGAGTGAATATAGTTACTCCTGAAAGTATTGGACCCTGAATTCAATCGAATTTAGAAGATTTGTCACGCTCTTAATATTTATCTGATATATATGTATGTGGTATCATTTGATAGACAATTTAATGAAAATTTATATTAAAAAAGAAGTTTATATTTTTTTTACATAGAACAATCGAAAATGACAGCTAAACTGTACGGTGCGCTCAAATTACGCGCCGAAAGTATTGGACCCTTTGTAATGGCTGGTTGATATTTCGTATTTCGAGATTTTTACTCAGTTTTATAAGGGTCGAATACTTTCAGGAGTAACTGTAGATGGTTTGTAGAAGTACTAAACACTAAACTCCTGAGGAATCTATGATCAAATGTTTTTTAACTGCCTCTTTGGAAATGTCCAGTAATAAAGAAACACTTTGGACCGTGTAAAAAGACGGTTGGTTAAGTTTTCTATTAAAGGTTATCAAGAATCCCTTATATTGTAGTGATAGTTATTGTTAGGGCGATATTCGTATAAAGAATCAAGCTAATAGTTATTTGTTGGATAACGAATATAGCATTAAAACTCCCAATATACCTTTTTGTCGAAAATTACACACCTTTATTTAAGGCTTATAATTTTGGCGACCCTAATAGAAAAATGGAATACTTTTGGTTTCACGCAATCCTCCACTTTTCTGTCGAAATCGATATTTTGCAAAAGTACCACTAACATTTGTAAAGAATTTCTTCTGTATCAAACATATCAATTGACAAAACTGCATACCAACTTTTGAAACATAATGCTTTTTAAATTTATAATTAACGTAAAAATATAAATTGTCCTCGGCTTTTGCTAGAACTGGCAAAATTTACATTGATTTTAATTGAATTCTCGCTAAATTACACATTCTCGTTGTGTTTAATTTATTTCTTAAGGATTCATTGTTATCTTAAATAAGATTTTTTTGAATAAGAATCATATTTATATGAGCAAAATGACCATAGATATGACAAAATGTCCCGAAATCATAAACACACGACTCATCCCTAGTCATCCAGGCAATGCGATAAAGAAGGCGGTATTTTCCTAATACTTTTAATTATTTCTTGTATATTGTGACGGGCGCAGATCCAATGACAGTTTTAGCGGCGACTTCTTTCCGGCTTATTCGATCCAAGGTATTTCTCTTCAGGCCCCCTCGACTGGGAATGCATCGAATAAGCATCTTTCATTTTTGCAAAGCGCACCGAGCGCTGATTTAATTGTTATTCTTCAGTCTATTCTCAGCCGTAAATAAATTAACATCCAACTGTCCGTCGCGAGTTTAATTAACACGAACACACACACAGAACTTTTGACTAAATTGGTTAAATCCTTTTTCCGAACCAATTAAGATTTCTCTTTCATCGGGATTTGAGAAAATCGGCGACTGAAAAAGGTAACGTATTCCGGTGAAAATTCTTTCCCGTAAATATATACATTAATGATATTTTCCAAGATCTAAATCCAGAGAAGATTAGTAAATTGTTTGCTAAAGGTTCATGCTTTTTTGTACTTGAATTCCTAAACGAACAGTGTGTATATTTTGCGAACTATGCCAATAATTACATACCATAGAATTTCCATGAATGTCATTTAATCCATGGCATATATACTAATTTTTGTTTATGAAATCAAGTTCCATAATATCAATGTTAACAATTTAATTCAAACTCAAGTTTAAAATTAAATTAATTAATGAAAAATTAAGTATTAACTTCTGTATAAAATTCAGTACAATAAAGATTTCATTCATAAATTATATTTTACCTTTGCTGAAGTGTAGTCAATGCCTGTAATTTTACTGCAATCGATCACAACGGGGACTTGGTATTTAGCGGCAAAGGAGGCTTCATTGGCCTTTTCCCTCAAAAAGTCCACACCAGGGAAATAGAGTCCAGCATTTGGTTGAATCCTGATATACTGGATTCCGTCCAGCTCCCTTATTTTGACATCTGTCTTAGGTCTTGCCCACATCATCAACAGATGGAAGGCGTTCAGAGCAATGCCAATCAGGAGACCGATTTCGACTCCAAGGACCAGACAAGCGAACAAACTCAACCCCCAGCACAGCAAGTCTCGTCTGCTCTTGTACCAGAGCTTCTTCACAATGCTCAGGTCAATCTGAAAAATAATTTATAAAAAATATAAGTGAATTATTTTGAGAGAACAAATTCCATAATAAAAGGAGCTTAAATGTTATCTTGCCTACCATAAATGCAACTGCACAGCAAAGAATAGCTGCGAGAGTGGCACGAGGAATGTAAGTGAAGTATGGAGTCAGCAAACTGAGAGCGAGGATTGTGATGATTCCGGCGTAAACTCCAGCCAATGGGGTTCGGACTCCGCTTTGCTGACTGACTGCAGATCTCGTGAACGCTCCACAGGTGGGCATGGAACGGAAAAACGATCCAAAGATGTTACAAAGACCCAACGTAAGCATTTCCTGTGTAGCGTCTATCACCTTTCCAGTTGCTGGAATTAAGATAAATAAAAATTAGACATATTTATTGCACACCCGTATCAAAACATACGCTTTTCGATATCTAATTGATTTTCGTAATGTTTCACTTTATGGAACTCAGTGAAAATTTTGAATTTTTATTTCACTAGTGATAAAAAGTCATAAACTACCCAACAAATTTGTCTCAAAGTCTAAATTTGTTCTTTACAACTAGTAGCCATTGGCGTAGCTAGAAGTTTTTTCTGGGGTGGGCCTGTGCCCCCCAAAAAAATTTTTCTGGGCGGGCTTGAGTCCCAAAAATTGATAATATCTTTCAATTTTAAAGTTTTATAGTATGAAATCCAAAATCCTGGGGGGGCACGGCCCCCGAGGCCCACCCCTTGCTACGCTTATGCTAGTTGCTGGCGATTAGTTTGGAATAGATACTATTGACACTCCATTATAACATTAATAATCAAACTATTACTACAAGTCCGTAAATTATGTGCTTTAAAATCTGTAACTAATACAATCGCTTTATACATACAAAATGCCTAGCACTGAAACGGATCGGTAGCATATAATCGTAAATACATTATTTAATTAAATTAATTGTAATCAAGTAATCCCGCAGACCTGAATATCCATACCACTACCCTACCGTTTTAGTCCTTATATAAAATCCAATACTTGGTCTAACTTCAGGGTCTGTGCCTTTGTACGGCGTATTTCCACCTCTGCGGTATTATTGCAATACAGCATTCTCTAATAGTATAAAGATTGTTCTCCATGTAAGATACTACAGTTTTTAAATTTGTTTTATTTAATATTATGATATCTTGCATAATTTGATTGGTTTTTAATAAAGAAACCATAAATTATTGAAATTTAATTGAATAACCTTAATATTTGGCAAAACTTGAATTAACTGTGTACTGATTTTATTGAGGTTGTACCGGTAAATAGCAATTAACTTTATTGTTATATGGTTTTAACCTACTTAACAATTTTTTAATTCAAGATAAAACTCCGAAATTTTCCGAACGGATATTCAATGAACTGATAGTCTTATGAAATACTATAAAAAGATAACACCTCGTGCAGTTTTATTGAGGATAGCCATAAATGACAAACCGGATTTTAAATACAACGTATTAGAATATTGAGGTTTTTTACAGTCTTATCTTTTTGTTCCCATTAATTTTGAATGGAATTTTTTTCTAATCCTTTTATTCTTTTACTCACAGAATGCCTTTGCAATGGCAATATTTGCCAAGACAGCCACGATTGGGATGACAATGATTCCCATTCCGAGGTCGCTGCAGATCTCTGTGAAGGTCACAGTCCTGTTACCGTCATCGTAGCTAAAGGGCGGTGGCTGGAAAGCGGGAATTCCTGGCTCGACTTTTCCAGACAGCATAAAAGGAATGCCTCCATTTGTTTCGGCCCAGTTGTAGGACACAGTCGAAGTTATAAAGACTATGAGCGCATTTCGAGAAATGCTAATATACCACAGCACTGTCTTGAGCCATTTAGCATTCTTCTTACTCAATGTAGGCATTGGAATGGTATGAATTTTCTGGAAATAAATTTAGGTTTATATTAATTTTAATAAAAGGAATAGAATCTAATACATGGATGTTATAAATTAAAATTTTAAAATTAGATTTAAAATTAATCGATTACTTCAATTGGATAATATTTAAGAATACATTGCGAAAGTAAGATTTCGAAGAAAACAGTAAATAAATTTCCAATTATGTCCAACTAAAGTTTTAAATATATTAAAACATTATAATTACATGAAATTATTTATATATCCAAATTCTGATAAATTTGCCTAAGACAATTATGATTTTTAATGGTGGTGGTATATTTATTAGGTAAAAAATTATTATTAGTTATTTGTTCAACTAGGTTGGTAAGATATGTCATTATTAAACATAAGATTCCTTTAATGTCACGATCATAGCGAGCGGATTAAAAAAGGCATATGTGTTTAATAATGCTTATCGACCGTATTTTAAACAACATTTTATAAAAATAGATAGATAAATAGATGATAATTTTTTCAGGAGTGAAATGAGTAGTACAAAGTATTGTTTACAGTAATTATTTATAAATGAGCTAACTTAGGTGGTTTTGCTAACATAGTTTAGGATATTTAGGTGTAGTTGACATTTGTTATTTAAAGTTATTTTAATATAGAATTATGTTATCACTATTTATCTTTGACTAATGCTGAAATAACATTTTATAAAATTGAATTTTGGTATTTACAAATATTATTACAGTAAATGTTCCTCTTTTAAGTACAATCTGTTTTTATATGTATTTTAGAACACTTTTGTTCAACTAGCCTTTGAAAATCAGATAAATAATTAATTAATATTTATGCTTTTTTATTCGCAATTTTTAATGATTTGATTTGTGTCGAAAATTGTATTACAATTTTTAATTAATATGTATGAGATAGAATAAAGTATGTTTGGGGATGCCGATTTTTTCACATCTCTCTTTGAAATTTATTATTATTTTTTATCTATTTCTGTCGCATAAAATTGATATTAAGACACAAAAATTTATTCTGTCAAAGACGTTTTTATAGCATACGTGCTTTAAAGAACTAGTGTTTTTTTCTTTATTATTAAAGTGTTATTTTATTTGTGTGGTTTTACAACAACAACAACCAAATTGTATTATGATTTTTAATAGTTATTTATAAAGTAAGGTCGATAAGATATTTTTAAACAAACGAATTGTATTAAAGAAGGCACGAGTGTTTAATAATGCTTATCGACCGTGTTTTATACAAAGTTTAAAATAAAGTTTTAAAATAAATTAGCACCAAAATTAAAAAGGAATATTCGTTTTCCTTAAAACAAATATAATTTGTTATTTATACTTTTCTAATTCTATGGGAAGATGGAGAAATCTATATCTTGTTTCTCCTTCTCGCACATAGGAAATATCACATTATCTATGAATTAATACGTTAAATTTAAATTCAAACAAATCATAAATGTGCATCTCTTTCGAAACATTATATTTAGATTTAAGTAATCCGTTTTGTTGTGAAATCATCCACTAATACAGCACACATAACGAAACTGACGTCCATATAAATTTGATATATTTCTTTCACCCAGGTCACACTTAAATAACAAGGAAAAGAATTATTTAAAGCGCTTATGCTATAAAAATGACTTTGAAGAAACAAATATTCGTACTATATCGTGTTTATGCAAGTAAAATGTACAAAAATAAGTAATTTATCAATGATCAAGAAATCTTGTTTCATTGCACAATGCAGGAGAAAATTCTTTGTGAAATATTTTGCTTTTTTATTAAAAAAAATTATGTGTCAAGATCCTAAATTGTATATTTTATTATAACTTATACGAGTGTAATAATTCATCATTTATAAAATTCTGAGAAAAAACGTAATATAATAGTTCGTTCTGCAAAAATCAGGTAAAAATTTTGAAAATCATTTCCACGCAATTAACTAGTTATGATTTCAGAGATAAGAATTTACATGTCAACTGCTTTATAATGTTGATATAAAATTTATCATGGTTCTAAAGTATTTGATTGAGGGTTACTTTATTACATTATAAATAATAAAATCTGATAGCATATTGACTTAGTAGACAAACAATTAGCAAAAAATCTACAAAAATATTTATTTGTAATATAAAATTTATTGGTATTACTTTTATTAATTATATATGAAACTCTTTAAATGTAAGGAAACACCTTACACTATGTAAAGTCAAATTGAAGCTATAATACTATAAATTGTTAGTCATATAAATAATAAAATACCGAGAAACAATTTGTATGACATAGGATGAAAGAGCATTATATTAGGTTGGCCCATATAAAGTTTTACACCTGGAGCGGAAATTTTCAAACGCTATAACTTTTTTTGTTTTTTGATATTTTTATTTGAAACAATCTGCATTTTAAACTATATATTTCTGTTTAAGCAGTAAATTGTATGGTATCTAAAGTATTCTGTCCTCTAGAAACTTAAGAACTCTATAAGGCAAGGGTTCCCAAACTTTTTCAACCTGCGGCACCCCTACATACATTCCACTGCGCGGCGCATAGTTTGGGAACTCCCTTTCGATATACAGAAAGTAGGCCTTTAAATAAGTTTAATAAATACAAGACATATTGAAATGTATAGGTCGCCCAAGAATACAGGGCGTCTAGAATCTTTAAGGCATGTGGTGAAGCATATGCTTTAAACCTACTTGATTATGAAGATTTAAGATTTTTGTCTTATCACTTATTAGTTTTTATGTTGATATTATATTATTTTGTGATAAGATGTCAGTAGTAGTAACAATCTGTGTTATTGGAAGTTGAGACAGTTATACTGCTGCCTCTTGTGCTTATTCTAAAGTAAGAATTGTATTATTTGAAGTGATTCTTCTTTAAAAATATGTCTTAGAGATAACTTTAGGACAATCCACTTTGGAATTTGCTTCAAATTATCACAAAAGACCTTTTTATGATAAAAAAATAAAAATTTGCCGCGAAAAACTAATTATTTTTGGAAAAAATTTTCCGTTTTTGAAGTAGAGGGGTGATTTTTCTCATGTTTAAGTTTTGAAGGTCATATATCCTAATTAAAATCACTGTTTGACACATTTTGTGCTTAATATATTTTTTACTATAAAATTGCAAATTTTCATTATATATAGCCTAATAAAATCGAGGTTTATAGATGATAAACAGAAAACCTCGAAAATCTTGGTTTTACATGTGTACTTACTAATTATCTTTTAAAAATACTATTATAGTAGAACCCCAAGTCAAGTTATGGGCTTATTTTATAGCTAACATATATAACTATTGAAATTGTTAATGAAAACTACATTACAATGAAAGTCATTGCCTTGGTGAACGATCAAAATTAGCCCACTCTAGGTGTAAAGCTTCATATGAGACAATCGAATAACTGAAGAATCTAAGAAATATTTGGAAAGATAGAAAAACTAACTCTTTGAGTTGTGTGACGAAACGATTTTTAATAGGTTAAGTAAAACCGGTATCTTTGAATCATAAAATATAATAGAATAGGTGGGGCTTATGGGTTCTTTGGTTTCATTTTATTTAAATATTTCTTTACTTTTAAATTAATTTATGTATTTTAGTTACACAAAATGGATATTATAAAATAAAAATTTGTTCTTTCAAAAGTCGTTTTATAGCACAAGGGCTTTTTCTTTATTACTAAGGTGTGACTTCCGTGAAAGAAATATATTAAATTCATATGTACGTCAGTTTTATTGTATTTGGTTTAACCGTATTTGCGGATATTTGTGTGAGTTTGTGATTGTTTTATCTAATGGTTTAACTAGTACTAATTCTACTATTTTCGGTCCATTTAGATTTAAACGATCTTTTAACGGATGATATTTCCTATGTGCAAGTAAGAGATGCCAAGATATAGTTTTACCTGTCGCAACATAATGAGGGAAAGAAACAGAAAACAATGTGAGATAGAACCAACGATTTTTTTAAAATTTTCCCAACTCAAATTGAAAAATAGTTATTTGTGCTACAAGGGTGCAAAGTTAACTGTTTTTTAACGAGTGAAACCCGTGTGAAACATTCGAGCCGAAGGCGAGTGTTTCATCGTTTCCGAGTTAAGCAGATTTATCTCTGATATCTACGTAATGTGCCAAAAACCGAACAAAAATAACCAAATTATATGCGAATGGCTGTTGAAACGGTAAATATTAAAATTTTAAAAAAGGAATAATTAATTTGAAATATAGGAAAGGTCCTATGACATAGCCGAAACCAATATTTTGTATAGTTAAAGGGCAACAATGGCGACCAAATTTTGACTTTGAGACAAATTTGTTGGATAGTTTATGACATTTTTTTCGCCCTAGTGAAAAAAAATCAAAATTTTCTCTGATTGCAATAAAGTGAAACATTTCGAAACTCAAATAGATATCGATACGAGAGCACAGAAAGTGTTTTTAGTGATTCATTTCAAAGTTATAAAATTGAGTTGTTTTAGGTTCCAATGTGAACGGGGTTTAAATTGGGACAAATATATTTCAATTTAATATAAATTAGTTCGAATGTAATTCACTTCAATATACCATTCAAATATTCTTATCTCAACCAAAAAAAAACTCCCCCAAATATCCTAAGCACAATGATTTGACTTACCCTCATCAGAAGCAAGAAGACAATGCAGCAAATGCTCAGAATGAAATCTCCCATTTTGAATTGGTTAATTTTCTGGAACAGAATGTAGATTGTGTTTGCGAAATTCGTGGAGTTGTACTTTATGCCGATGAGTCCCTTGAGCTGAGAGGCGATGATGATGAGGGACGTTGCCGAGGTGAAGGCGTTGGTTACTGGAATTGAGATAAAGTCCACGACGAATCCCAGCTTAAAAATCCCCATCAGCATCTCCACGACTCCAACGAGGAAAGTGAGGAGGATGACATACTCTACCGGTTTATCGAGCGTGTACTGGAGCGTGAGAAGAGCCATCAAACTAGTCGGTCCAATCGAAACCTCTTTAATTGTCCCAAAGAAAACGTAGATCAGAGTTCCGAGAAAGCTGGAATAGAGTCCATATTGCGAGGGAAGATTGGCCAGGGCTGCATAGGCTATCGCCTGAGGGATCATGGTCAGACCTAGAGTCACTCCAGCAATAAAGTCAGAAATTGCAGTCTCTTTGTCATAATTTCGAATCCAGCTCAAAATGTGAAACCTCTGGACCAAAATCGATTTTAAATCTCGTTTTCGGTGCACTTGGATGCTGATATTCGACTTCTTACTGACTATGGAGTGCCTGGGGGAGTCCTGGATCGGAACTCGAAGCATCTTGCCGATTTATTCTAAACGAAATAAAAATTATGTTATTTAAGAACATTTAATTAGCTGTTAAAGTTCAATAATTTGTTCATTCATTTTTATGTGTCTGTATATTTTAATTAATATGTATATTTTTTAATTTACTTAATGCAATGTAAAACTGGACCTAACAATCTATGAAAGAGTTAGAACCCTCACTCATATATAGTATTATCCATAAAAATATTCTAATGGAGTGCGATGGGATATACATATATACTATTGACTCGTCATTCGGCACCAGGGAACGCTTTTCCTAATAACCTTATTTCCCTTTCTTTCTACTTTCGCTTACGATTCTGTATTTAAAAAATTTCCTATCCAAATTCCTAATTTTCCTATCTCAAACTTTCCTCGTCGTGTTCCTATCCATTGAATGAACTGTTTAATTGTGGAAGAGAATGGTACACACCATCTCATAGAAAAATAGTACACAAAAACCAGTTTTCGATGTGAAACAATATTGGACAATTGGCAATGAGCTAATCACTCATTCCAATTAAACGATGATTAACGAAATACAGCCAAAGCTTGCTTTGAAAGTGCCCTATGTCCCCCTGTTGGGATGAAAAGAAAGGAAAAAAATATATTCTTTAATGTATGTACAAAATGGCATGGTGTTTTGTTTTCGGATCATAATTCTTTATGGGTAGCACACAACAACGCCATATTATACAGTAATCATGTTTGGTTATCTATTTATTAAAATTACTATCCAATTGTTACAAAAAATGAGCAGAAACAAAATTAAATAGCTTTAAACACAAGTCGGCGAAAAACAGTTTTTTAAAACCGTATGGACCAAATGGCATACCTCTAAATTCGATGTAATTATTGGCATAATTTTGCAAACAAAACACTGTGCTCGACTAGGAACGTATGT
>JXOV01008633.1:0-24153 GCA_001014945.1 Clogmia albipunctata | reverse complement strand
ATATAAGGCTACTACTATAATTTACTTACATGACAGTATAGCAGATTTATCTCTGATATTTACGTAATGTGCCAAAAATCGAACAAAAATAGCCAAATTGTATGTTGAAACGGTACACATTAAAATTTAAAAGCAAGAAACGTTAAGTACTTTGAAACATAATCACTAGTGAAATAAAAATTTTCACTGAGTGCCATAAAGTGAAACATTACGAAACTCAAATGGATATCGAAAAGCGTATGTTTCTATACGGTAGTGCAAAAAAAGTTATTGAGTTAGAAAAGTATTTTAAGTTGAATATAATTAAAAAACAAATAAAAAGATCTTTGATTCCAATTGATTGCATATTAAAATGACTATTTTTAGAAAAAAATATTTACATTTTTACACGTTTTGATCGCAAAAATACATCGATTTCATTTGAATGCAATAAATTAGACGCCTAACTTACATTCACGACTATGCTAAACTGTGCAGATTTATTAGCGATAAAAGGCAACGTGTCGCATTTAAAATTGATGTCAAATTTGTCTATCGTGCGAAAAAAACCTGTTCCAGTTGAATCTAATTGGTCGGCTTTAATGAATTAGCCATTTACATTTTGACAATCGATTTTTGCAATCGAAATGACAACGGTAATCAATAAAATGCCCGCATAAATTACCGATAACAGAATCTGAATCGCATAAATAAACGCGATTGCGATCTGCTAAATAACTGTATTGAAGTCTCGGGCTGGCCGCTCTGAGGCTGAGCCGAGCTCTGAATTTGGCCTGCGCGCTGACAAACAAGCTGGAAACATGCATTTAGCATCCGGACACTTGGCCACTTGGCGCATTGATTTATGGCCATCGATTTCTCGGCATTTGCATTATAAATTGCAAAGCTAATTATGTTATTCATGTCACAATTAAATACGTCTCTGCGTCCAATCACTTTCCACATAGAGAGTGTATTGAAAATTTTGGAGACAATTCGTTAATTGGCTTAAAATTAACTGTGTTTAAATAATATATAATTTGATTAAAATATTTTATATCAAGTTATAATTAACATATAACTACCCAACATAAATTGATTTCCAGCAATATGTTTTGAGGAAATTTAATCAAAATTAATCAAAAATGTCAAATTTGTAAATTAGAGTTTATATTAGTTTTTAAAATTTCTTGTATAGAAATTTTAATAAAAAAAATCCGTAATAAAACTAGGCTAAACACAAGCGTCATTGTAGGTGCTATCGATAAGGTATTGCAATGTATTTATTCATTAAAACGTTCTTGGGGATTATGACGGGAAAGGCTAAGAGTGTTTATTTGAACCGCCACTCAGCACCTCACATAAGGGCAGTATAGATCAAACACAGTATAAGGAAAGGTTTAGGGTTAATCAAGGATAGACAGTTAGTAAGGTAAATGGAAAATTTATAATGTAGTTAATGATATTTTTTGTAAAATTCAATTGCAGTACTTAATTATTATGTATATTACTAGTTAAAAATTATTTTTATTTGTTTAATATTAATATGGTAATTTGGACAGTTAGTATTAATTAAATCAGTAAATAATGATTAGAGTTAGTTGGAAATAAACAGTGAGTAAGGTAAATATTCGATTTACAATTTAGGTAATTTTTAGGCCCTTTTGATGAGTACACAACTTATATGGTTTTTGATAAAAGTATAATTAATATATACTTAATTAGATTATAGCTTAGATTAAATAATTATAACAAGTAGGCGAGGAATTCACTTCTTTCCAGATCCGTTGGCCCCCAACACTCCAATTTAGGTTGACTTTAAATAAATGTAACGAGGTCCTAGCTTGAGCAGTCAGATATACTCCAGTCTTCGTAAAGAATTATTTATCTTCGCAAGACGATGAACATTTTTGTTTTCTGTAGATACAAATTCTTTTTTTCTAATTTTCGAATAAAAGAACTAAATTAAATCGAGTTTATATTAAACGATGCACATCACTTTTATCTAACTGTGGATACTAAAATCACTAATGTTTGTTAAATACACAAGTACACGAATAATTTAAAATTCCGATAGAAAAAACTAAACCGTCAATCAAACCGCACGGCCTGCTACCCCATTTAGAATATTGGTAAAAAAATATAGTAAAATTGTAACTAGATAGATACTGTTTAATATGTTACTAAAATAAAATAGTTTTTATAAAGAATATATCGATTAGAGCACAATAAATACTGCCATAAACAAACTAAACAAAGTAGATGATAAGAGAACGTTTTCACAAAATTCCAATCAGTCTTTAGTTCCACTTGGCCGGCGAGTTAATTGCTTTAATTTGGCGAATTGATTGCGACGAGGGCAATTTTTTGTCATAAAAATTATTCGCCGAGCCATAATCTGCATTCAATTAAGCGAAAACGACGACGACGCAGTGCGCGACTTACTTGCGAATATTTTTTCGCAGCCAATTCCGAAATCGGTAATTAAAGGTAATAAATTCTCATTTAATTCCACCAATATTAAACGCTGACTTTATTATTCTTATAATTATCGTCATGCTCGATGGGCAGGCAGCAGCAGCAGCAGCCTCGACTCGTTGCTGGGGCCAACCTGCTGCTGCTCACTACTGCTCGCTCCTCGACTGCCGTATTGCGATAATTTTTATTGGACGCAACTTTAGTCGCTTTTTTATTCCTGCCTTTTGGATATAACGATGTAAACAGTTATTATACAGTTCGATTTTTATTTATTGATCAAGCTACCACATTTCTTCTGACAGTTTATTGCCTTGCCTTGTTAAATAGTATATTTATTTCATTTTGATGGACCGTTGTGGACAGGCCAATCCGTTTTATTACACAGGGTGTTTTAGTGAGAATTCAGAGAAATTTACAAAGTAATTTCTAATTTAAAACATTAGCAAATATAACAAATATTATTCTATTGACCCATAAAATAAAGGACGGATAAACTACGGATCGAGGACAAAATCCGTCCGCAAAATCCAATGCAAATAAATCATTTTTGGGAGAACTCACTTCAAGAAGATTCACAATAAAATCTGATAACTGCCATTACTTTATTGATGACACATCTTCCGGATCCTAGGTGCACAGTATTTTAAAGAAAAAAATTGCATTTAAATGTAGTTTACTTGTCAAAGTGAGCTTAAAAATTTTCCACTAGATGGCGAACGTGTCAAGTAGGTAATTTCCAGACACAATACATTTAAAACGAAAAGAAGGTAAGGCATACAGTCAGACGCAGTAGAGATAGAAAACTTTTGTATGAAATTACCATGTTGTGCTTCTAGCTGGCGCACGTTAACTGTTTATTTTACAGTGCAAAATGTATTTTATGTTTTCCTACAATAGAACAAAAAAAAATTTATTGCGTTTAATGTACATTTAACATATAAATGTAAGTCATATTAAAAAAAAATATTGCAAATAATGTCAATTTTTTCGGACCAAATAGAAAATCCGTGATTTCAGAAAAGATCATTTTTTGTGTAATTCCGTATCGAACAGGAACCTTTTCTTAACCACTCGTCAACGCTAATATAAAGCCATACTAAAATTTGCATTAAAAGTAAATTTTAAAATTTTGAAAAATTACTATAGAATGACAATTTGGAATTCATTCCAAAACCAGTCAATTAACGTAAAGCCATTGTTTAGGAGCACCGATACACAGCAAAGCCCTATAACTTAAAAGCGTTTATTTCGTAATCATGCCGACTTGTTAAATTATTTTTGGAGGTGGTTTTACCCGGAGCGAATCCGAGAACTCGCGTAAAAGGAATTTCCCCCAAGTGGGACGGCAGTCCCCACGGCTGTCGAGATCCTTTACGTATCTCAAATGTGGTAAGATCTCCACCGTCCAGCGCAAACAACAAAAAAAACCTTTTCTTAACGCAAATTGATTCTGTAACGGTTTATTTTTCTGCACGAACTGCTGAAAAAATTAAAAATTTGCACGCAAATTGTCACCAATTTCATGAATTTACTTATTCAAACCATTTCGTTGTGAGTATACCCATCTTACTCTAATAAACACACCGTGTATTACTTGTTTCACATTTTAAAAAAAACCGCTGCAAATTTTTTTATTAGTAATTATCGATTAACTAGTATTTTTCAGAAATACATAAAACAGCGTTCAATACACATGTGAAATAGGTTATTACAGCACTCTTTTACCTATTTTAATAGTATTAATTATAAAATATAACTTAAGTAGAACCACACTTAGATCAATTAATAAAAGCTATCGAAAGCGGGGTTTGATGATTTCAGTAAATAAAATAGTCCTTAAGTTATAAAAAAAATCATACAATCAGGTTCGGCGCATCTTTTCCTTACCCAAGATGAGTGATGGGAAAACTTTTCAAGAGAAGGGCCGAATGACTAAAAACAAATATGACTTATTTATTTTATTTATATTATAATATTTATTTAAATATTTATTTGTAATCAGCCCCAATTAAATTGTAGTATCTGGGTCTTTTTTATATTAAATTTAACTTATCTAATTAAACTGTTGATAAAATTCATTCATTTTGATATTAATTTTTGTATCTTATATCACATAATAAGAAAAAGCTAATTTAATATAATCACATAATTGATTTTACTATTTAGAGACTAATTATTTTAAATAGATCTACACCAAAAGTTTCCAAATTTGATACAAATATATTAGGTGCCGTAGCGACCCTAAATAAAAACCAAATTCTATTTCTGTTTAATAAATAAATGACGAAAAATAAATTTAACAACATACCTTATCCCTGTAATGCCCAAAGCTTCTAATGAATTGAGAAAATTACCATAGATAAAAATAATTTTTGGAAGTTCGAATCTGAAAAAAAATAAAAATAAAAGAATGCCATAATTGTAGATTTTGATATAATCTTAGGTTAAGAAACATTCTGTAAAATAAAATAAAAAATAAAATATTTATAGATTTTACTGCTTCTCTAGTGAACGGGTCTTAATGAACGATCAGTGCTGATGGACATACAATTTTCCCAACCAGACGAATTCACACACAAAAGTTACATATATTTTAATTGATTATATACGAGTATAGCTCAATTTTCAAAATATTTTCAAAAATCAAAGTGAATATGATTAAGAGATAGTAACTATACTTTAACACATTTTATTACAAAATGTTTCAAAAGAAACTTCGGTCTATTACATATATTTTGTCACTCAAAGAAAGCATGTCTAATGGTCCATTTGGGAATTTAAGGGTGCACATTTTGAACAATTGAAATACTCGTACCTATAATTTATTTACGAAAAAGCAACAATTTTACCGATAAGACGATCATTTTCGTTAAGAATTATATTGGTATTTTAATTATATCTATTTAAGTGTGTTATTAGAACAAATAAATGACTAAACTTTAGTTAATATAGAAATAAAGTAAGAACTTGTTCCTATTAGTTCGATTGTATTTGAAAATTTGATTAAAACAACATAATTGTTTCTTTATTTAGAACATTAATAGGAAAATCGATCTGAAGGCAAAACTGTTATTAAATTTGTTAGTAGATTACGTATTTCTTCAGTAGGTTAAGAAAAGAACATAAATTGATACTTTTTAAAGAAGTGGCTCATTATAAAACTTAAATCTTTTCAATATTGGATAAAAAAATGCATAAAAAATACTTCCATTTTTATGTCAATAGAATTAAAAAAAATAAAAATTCTGGGTTCGTGTGACTAATTTGTAGTTAATCCAAATTATTGCTAAAAAAATTTATATTAACACCAGTTTTCATTTTATAGTATTAAAATTGTAATACATCCGTGGCGCTTGTTTCCAATTAACCCAAATTTGCATTGACCCCGGAGTAGTCGTGGAGGCGCCAGATCGTAAAATTTTTGGAAAGTATTAATAAAATGTTGTTATAAACTGTAGTTTGTACCTTTGTCGTAAAAAGTGAATAAAAACTGAAAACTATAAACAAGATGTGATTAAAAATATCCGCTACATATATTTTAGTTCATGTTATTCTAATTGAATTGTGGGAGTTTTATGGCCGAAAACTTGAACGCCAAAAAGCAATTCAAATTAATTGGTTCAAACTTAATGAAACCGGAGTTGGACAGAGTCAGTTCTTTCTCTCTTTGTCTTTCTTCGCAGCTAAACGTGGACAAATTTATGGCCCCAGTTGCTCACTGATTATCAACTGACAATGCATGGGCAGTCCCAAATTAATTTCGACGACAGCGATGGACGGACGGACTTGTGTGCGAAAAAAAAATTGTGATTCGCATGAGGCGAAACTGTCGTAAACTTAATGAAAACTTAATTATTTATTTGTAGTTTTAGCCTTTTTTATTATAAATTATGAAATTTATCGATTCTGTCACGCAACTCCGGCCATAACATTTATATTTTCGGTTTTATTATTCTGATTAATGCCAATATAAATTACCCCGTTCCATATCCCAAGGAATATTAATAACAATAAAGATATAAAATAGACTGGTAAGGAAATTATGGGTACAATTTTTAAAGTTTTGTAATGAGTTATTCGGATAACTGTATTTTTAACCAACAAAAATTAATGCTCAAACGTGTGCTTTTATAAAATTAAACTTACCTGTATTTATAATGAATTTGTCGGAACTTGTCGAAAAATGAGGTACAACTAAGAAAATAACTCATAATCTCATAGTGTTTAAGTTTTTAAATAGTTTAAAAATTTTTATTATTAATTTCACACAGTATTCGCTTCCTTCATTGGCTAAACGCTGTTCCTGTCAGATAATAGGGCAGCAACAAGTTGCTTCTACCGAGATCTGTTCTGGGCCATAGACCTCATCTGATTCAATGACCTCAGGTGCTGATTCTCCAGCCTGTGGCTTACAACCTACTTAAAGCACCTTTCGCCATAACATTGTTTTCTTTTCTGAGCATATGACCTAATCCGCAACCACTTTCTATACTTATTGACGGACAAAGTTATAGTCAAAGTTAACACAGAATTAGATATTCCAAAATTCAAAATTGCATAAACTATTAATTTTTTATCAATGCCAGCTTAACAATATATTTAAAAAGGTATTATTTGTATGATGGGTAAAATAAGGCCTACATCCCAAAACGGAAGTGGTGTCATAGGATAACTTAGTAAATTTGAAATGATTTTGGAACAATTTTAGTTACAATCTGTTGTTTCAAAGATTAGTCTTTTCTGATCTCTTCAATCTATGTTAAGTTCTCAAAAAATTGATGAGTACAAATGGATAATAGTTGACTTTATAATAGAATCCTTAGCATATTGGTTGGTTGGTCACCCAATTGGGGATTATAGCCTTATCCACATACAACTATACGAATATGTAATGATGTACAATAGTAGGCAGACCCATGAAACACTACAAGACAACTATTAATGAAGCAGGTAATCGACTTTTAAGACTAAACAGTTGGAAAGAGGTGGCCATCGATAGACAACAATGGAGGTAGAGTATCATACAGGCACCCTATACAGATAAAGAATGATGCACGATAACGTATCACAGGGTATACATCCAAACGTCCCTCCTCGTATATCGCCCTAGCTCTTCCTACCTATCGAAATTGCTGGCCTTAATTAAATTGTTCTTATTGCTGCATTATTTCTAAATAATGATTGCATAAGATAAATTTAAATGTAACGTATATAAGACCCACCATTCAGCACCGCACACTAGGGTATTATAGATCACCTAAAAAATCACAAATAATGTTATAATCAAATTGATGAAATTAAAATTATTGTCTAACTAAATTGATTGACTTATAAATTAATATTTATTTTTGGATACTAACTTCAGGGTTATATTTTTCTCAATAAACTAAATTGTGAATATGAAAACAATAAGTGCTTCAAGTAATTTAGAAATCAACAATATTGTTCTTTATTTAAACCAAAACTTAAAATATTCAAGTTTACATAGTACTGCTTCATTTGTGGGTTTTTTCATAGAACTTTTAAAAAAGAACATATTAAAATATACTCTGAACAAAATACTACATCCATAAGCCTTAATCAAGCTTGTGCTCATAATATTGCGAACAGTCTTTACAATAATATAATATTAAAAAGGCCGTCCGCAAATGTTTACTCCGTATTAATTTTAATAATAGTTGGTTGCCATATTATTACCTTATTTTAATGGCTTTCGAAGGCAAACGAAAGTCGGCGAATGTAATAAATTGGTGCTTAATTAATTTTAAGAGCGGGGAATATTAAATTACTCTCTTCCCAGCTCCAATTATTCCATCGCTTTTTTATACTTTATTATTATTACTTTTAAGAATGAAAATAAAGTGTTGCGGTATTATGTTAAGGCAGGCTATTAGTATTTCCCCGATACCATTAAAAACAACTCAATTAAATTCACTTTACTTAAACCCTAATTAAGTTAAAAGCTCCATATCCATGGCACAACATTGTACGACTATCTACAGTCACTTCCTAATTGTATTTAATACGAGTTCTCGTACAAAGGTGTTTTCAATTTATGTTTCAATTTCAATTTAAAAAATAATTTTAAAGTTCACGCGAATCATGAATATGTTAATGTTATGAACATGAAGTTTTTTTTACAAATAAAAATTAAATTTATTAAATGTTTAAATAAGTACTTTATTATAGTTTAAATTATATCAACAATTTTCAGTCTTTAAAAAAATCGTTTTTTCAAAGAAACATAGATTTTGATATAGCTTCATCTTTGAATCCTTTGCCACCAAAGGAATAATGTGGAGCAAAATTGATTTACGTAAGGGAGGAAGTTGTTACATATATAGATTACCAGTGCTGATTCTTAGAACCATCGTCCATCAGAGTCATTATTCAGTTTTATTTTTTTAATAACTTAGGTCATCTTATACGTATGCAGTTAGAAAACTGTGGTGCTATCTAAAATGAGAATCAATTTCTATATTTAAATGAAAATTTTGAAACTAGACATACTACAATCGTCAATTGTAATTGTGGTTCGCAAAGTATTTAGACCTTGCGGAGAATGCATTTCTGCTTTATCAAAAACAAGAATAACATATAATATTTGCAATTTGGATGTTGGGAGTTGCTTCTCAGGTCTTGGAGCTGTAGTGGGAAATGAGGATCACTACACCCTCACAACATGTTTTCCTAACTGGTATAGTCCTTAAATAGCTGACAATTCATACCAACTGTTCATATAACTAACATTGTAAAGTGGCAAGACCTATACTACTCTAGTAAGCGGTGTTGATTGTCAGGTGTAATGATCACTTTTATTCACATACTTAAGTTAGTAAGGGTCAGAAATGGTGTTAGGTAGGGAGACCTAGAGCAAATTACATATAGGGGCGTATGGTTGTATGAAACGTTTTCTTGCATCTGGGCAATTATCTTATTCATATACATATTTATTTATGAATAAGGACTATAATCGCCTAACTCATAATCAATTAGGTTACAGTTAGTAATATAAATGAAGTGCCGCGTTCGACAAGTTCTGTACTATATATTCTATTTTCTTTTTTATTTCTAAATGCAGTATTTTTTTTAAATTTGAAAATTCTGAAGGGAACAATTACATTTTGAAAGTTAAACAAATTATTAATGTACCAGCAAATTTGCTTAGTCCAAGTTCCGAAAGTAAATGCCGAGCATCGAGAAGAAAAATTGTTGTGATGTCATCTGTTAAAAGAATAAGACAATTCCCATCCACGTTTGCCAAATTACATTATACTGAAAAACAACAATTCAAAATTCCTTCTTGTACAAGTTCTATAATCCAACTATTTTATTAAACGTAAAATGAACAGTACAGTCAATAGAAGTGACAAATTACAAATAGGGTGTTCCATAACACAAATAACGAAGATGTACGAAATAGAGATGTTGGAATATTAGTCTGCAAACATATGCCAACAGAATTCACATCTCGTTGATCAGCTTAATATGCAGACAAAACAGGATTATAGAATTTTTTTAGATGTCCTAGGGATTTAGATTTTTTGTTAAAAATAAATTTTTTAAGATAATTTGTTTTAAAAAAACTAAGAAGCTCTTTTATAATCGTACACCCGCTTCGATCGTGAAAAACCCTTGTATTTAATAACGCCTCATTTATCGACCTAGTTATGAAAATAACTAAATATTATATAGCATTTTAATATAAAAACGACAGTTTTTCAAGTTTTTTTTTAATTGGCAGAGAAAACGGATGAGTTAAATGATAACATAGTTTATCCAATAAACCACTCTTAATTTCAACTGTATTAACAGAAGACAAAATAATATAAAAACGTGTATTTTATAGTCAACAACAAAAGAGCATAAATTTAATGCGAAAAATATATTTATTTAAGCGATATCTAAAATATCTCCCACTTTGAGAAATGGTCCAATAAATTATGGCGAATAACCCGAAATTCTTCTCGGACCGACCAACACTGAAAGTGTCGCTTTAAATAAAAAGTTATTTGAAAGCCAATGATTTAAGAGCAGTCAATATTTGTGCTAAGATTAAAGGTCTTAATGAAGTATTTTGTTTTGCAACAGTATCAAAATATAGAACGCGTCGAGCAGATAGAGGAGATAAATCTTGTGAATTATCATCGAGTTGGTCCGATCTGTCACCCAGTTCTATAAATAATCTCACGAGAGAGAGAGATTTGAATTTAATTTGAATTTGAACCCGAAACATTGTCATCTAATCTGAAATTGTAATTTATTTGAGGGTAATAAATTAGGAAAGGACTCATTTATTCTCACATTGTGAGACTTGACTTGGTCGATTTTTAATAGAGATTGGCTCAGTTTGAGACTATTTATCTAGTGCCTCCTTTCAACTTGAAGGCTTGAAAAAATGGGAAAAAATAGTTGAGAAAATAAACAATACCCACCTCTATTATAAACACCGACACTTGATTAGTTCACGATCGCAATGTGGACATGGCAATTAAGAGCCGCTTGCCTCTGGCGATCGTTCGTCATCGATTATTGTTCCCATGGCGCGATGAAATTAAACCAAGCATCAGCGCCCGGGGGAGGCAACGGGTGATTAGAAAAGTGACACAGCATGCCTCGCTTTCTCTCTCTCTCCATCTCTCCGACGCCCCCAGAATTAAAATATCGCCTCCATTAAACAGCAGACATGTCTGTTAACGACTAATCCTACTCGGGAAAACCGATGCTCGATTATAAATCGTGGAAATTCATTGCTGACACCCAAATGGCGATGCACAGCGGGGAAAATTAGAAGTCGGAAAGAAGAAATTATCATTAGGTTGATGGAGATCGCCGTTACATATTAGATTGGATGAGAAATAGTTCGACTACCAGAATTGATTTTTATATTACATTACAAAAATTACTCTCAAATAAATTTTCTTCTATTGCTTTCTTTGAAAAAAATTTTACAAAAAAACATTTTTTAGGTTAATCCAGTAAAATGGACTTATTTTAAATAAAAACAGGATTTGTTTTCAAGTTTTTAATATATAAATTGAATAGAGACTATCTCAGAAAGAGGTCACCTTATTTCTGTTTAGGTGGTGAAAACTTGACAGTCCAAATGCTATAATCGAAACTGATTTGACGAGTTAAAATACTATTCAAAATTAAAAAACTTCTACAAATAAAAAGAAGAAAGATTTATTCTTAAGAAAAAAATGACCCCAGGACCAAGACTAGCAATGGTTGTCGCACCACCTAAGAAGAACTTTTATTATGTACAGCTGCGAGAAAATTAATAGCCCACATAGCACAATTAATACTTTTACCAAATTTATTAATTTATAAAAGTTCTTAAAAGTTGATATGCAGTTTCTATCTATTAATTTGTATGCTAACTGAAAAGGAACGTAATTCATTACATATGATAGTGATAATATTGCAAAATATAATATAAGAGAATATTGAGAAAAAAATGGAGAATTTCTCGAAATCAATAGCAAAGCCATTTTTCAATTCTTTTATGACTCAACCGTTACCAATTGGTTTTACGTCATCAAAGTTAACAGATGCCTTATCTTTTCGTCTGCTAATCTTTTCACAACTGACAATTAATATCATGTTTTGGTGAATCATCTTTTGTTAGGTTTGATTAGAATCATGAGCAAATGATTCTATATAGAGACTATTTTATTGACAGGTTTTTGCCACCGAAATAGATACAGATGAAACTTCTTCGTAGTATGTAGAAGTCCATCCCTTTCCCACTTTCATCTGTATCCGTTCAATGAATAACAGCAAATTACTCGTATTAGAAAGATCCGGTTTATCTCTTCGATTCTATGCATTCCATCCAAGCTCTAAAAACCTGTCTGGTCGAAAGAACAGTATTGACGATGCTGACTGTTCGACAGTTGAGGCCGGGATATTATTTTTTTTTGTTAAATTTATTTTAAACAAATATTAATCACAGAATTTTGTTGGTGAAAACGAGTAATGAATTTTGAAAAAATATGGTCTGATTAGGACTCGAACAGGGCTCCTCTCGAGTTGAATTCTTTGCAACGCTCGTCAAAATCATAAACTTAGATCAAGGAGTGAAATTTCCCCCAAAAAGGAACATTAGTGGTGTTTCATTAGAATGTATGGAATTTATGCAAACCTTCAATAGGAAACTGAGCTAACCGCCTTTCAACACAGTCCAAAGTGTTCTTTACTGCTGGTATATAAGGGATCATAAATTGTTAAAAAGTTTTATCATTTAAAAGAAATATTGGAACGTGAACACAAATATTTATTTGTATATGATATCAAATATCAGAGAAATCGATTTTTGTTATACAAATTTTGGAAAAATCTATTTTTAATAATTGATCAGACTTTTAGCAACATTCGCTAAATATTTTATCAACCACACGATAATTCAAGTTTTAGTTTTGTTATTTCGGAAATCCTTTTACTCGTAATAAAATGCATCGGTTCTTTATAACATGCTCGTGTGGTTAATAACGCTTATCGACACATTTTTTTATACAAAATGTTATGGATTTTTTAAAATTTGCAACAAAATTTAAAAGCAACAATCGTTTTCACATCTTCACATTTATAAAATGTAGTGGTCTTCCTCTTATTGTTTTTTTTTTTCCTTTTTCTAATTACAAGAGAGGATGGAGAAAGCTATATCTTCTTTCCCACACTTGCATATAGGAAATATCACCTTGCTCTTTCAATTAATACAATCTGTGATTTTTTTGTTTAAAAGAGAAAAAAGAAAAACGTCATATTTAGATTTNGTCTTCCTCTTATTGTTTTTTTTTTTCCTTTTTCTAATTACAAGAGAGGATGGAGAAAGCTATATCTTCTTTCCCACACTTGCATATAGGAAATATCACCTTGCTCTTTCAATTAATACAATCTGTGATTTTTTTGTTTAAAAGAGAAAAAAGAAAAACGTCATATTTAGATTTTAGTTCGTTTTGTTGTGAAATCATCCACAAATACAGTTAAACCATAAAATAAATTACAAAAAGTTTTTTCTTATAAATTTTTAAAATGTTAATCAAGTTAAACCCTTGCTATTTGGTTGACCCTATTTTGGATATTTGTATAATCTTTTTGTTTATTTCCATTGTATTATTTAAGTAGCTTAAACGATTGATTTTTATTCCATAAAATTTGTATTAATTATCTAATATAAATATTTTTACAATATAAATATCCACTATAAAGCCACAGTGAAGCTGCTTCTCATCTCACCCGAGAGATGAGCCATATAAAAACAAAATCATCGTCGGTGGGGCCAAGTTCTAAATTGCCCCAATTTATTGTGTCAACATTTCATCCCGAGGCATTCCCAGCACCAGAATAAATTAAATTAATGAAAGTGAGTAAATAAATTAGCTAGTTGAACAAATAAACGGAGCAAACACAAATGAATTCTCTCTTAATTAATGGGAACCAATTTGTATTTTTCCTCTTCATCATCATCGTCGTCACAGTCGTCGTCGCGTCATTGGTTAGAGAGGAAAGAAAGAAAGAAGTGAAAGACAACAGGAGGATGATCAACAGTGTTTGTCGATCCAAAGAGTTGACTTTCCCCGCCTCATGTCGCCTCGTTTCAAACCTGACTAATTTATGGGCGACATCCAGCAATGACGACGAAGCAGAGAACAGGCCAGCTTCGGGAAAACTCGCTCAAATTGATCTGCTCTCCTCGGGAAGAATGCAAAAGGCAATCTCCTTTGACAGAGTTATTAGCATCTGTTGCCACATATTTTACTCACTTTTCAATTCTTAAGTACTTGTCTGTCTGTCTCAATTTGGTTAGGAATCCCATGGGTTCAGTGCAGTCACAAAACAACGACGCCCAGACTTTGATTTACAGCTGAGGTCTTGAATATTAGTGCAGTTGTGAAGAGGCCTGTTAAACGAATATATCAATGAATTACATTTTTTCCATTTAAATGTTTTACTAACAAAAAACACAGAAAATTGAATTTATTTCAAGTTTATAATCATTAAGAAAAAAAATTAAAAGACAATTTAAAAAATAGGCAATAATTGTAATTTTCACATTTATTGCTTGAATGGCAAAAGTTTTGGTGATCCCGTATCCAATAATAATCATTCTACTTTTTATAATAAAAAACGATCATAGAAAAACACTTTTCTCTAAATACTTTGTAGAATATCAGTCTCTTAAGTAACTATGGTTTTTACAAATGAAAAACTGAAGCGTTGTGAAACTCAAATCAATGAGGAAAGCTAAGATTTGTATACAGGGTTGTTTAATATTATATAAATAATTTTAACATTAATTTTTAATTTTGGTTAAAGATCTACTATTTAAATGAAATTTGCATAATTCTTAACGCTACGGGTTTTTATAATACTTTATTTATTAAAAAAAGTAATATTTAACGAAATTTATTTTGATAATTTTTTTATTATACGTCATTTTTTAATAATTTTCCGTAATATAAACATTTCATTTTGATATCACCTTTTTAATTGGATTGACATTAATTGATAAGATATTTGTATAAAAACAAGTTTGTTAAATACTTAGAACAATAACATATTACTCAATCCAATAATTGGAAAGAAATTTACTATTCCAGAAGTTTAAAACAAAATATTTTCGTTAATAATAACAGTTATTAAAAACTATAATGAAATATACTCGACAAATTTAATTATAATAATTTTTTTAAAGAAAAACAAACATAACCTGGGCAAAATTATATAAAAAGGTCATCAATTAATAATTTTCCAATAAGTACTAGATATTCTTACGCGACTGTGACATTGAAAATATTTTTATTACTGAGTCATAAGTACCGTTAAGCGGCGAACCACTCCTATTTTAAAATTAAAATTTCTGATTAATTGTTATAGTTAGATAATTGAATTGCTTGTTAATATCTATATCTATATTTTATTAGAAATCGGTTGAAATTTTGATAATCAAAATAGGACAAGTATTAAAGCCGCTATGACTGTTTACAATTTAGAGCGAAAGAAGACAAACTGAACAAATTATTTGTTAAATATTTCAATCTCTTTATAATTAAAAAATTGCGGTAATTTTTTTGGACACCCTATGCAAGAAAACATTAAAAAATCAGATAAAATTGTGATTTTCCACGTTAATGCTGGCAACAACCAAATTTTCACAAACCCAAAAACCCAAAAATTAGTATTCTTCGTTGATTTGAGTTTCGTTATGATTTAATTTTTGTTACTAATGAAATTTTGTTATACTTTTGCATTAGTAAAAAATAATCTACGAGTACAGAGAGTATGAACAGTTTCGTAAGGAAAACAAAGTGAAAAATCCAGCTTTCATATTATAATACGGCTGGATATATTTTTTTTTACAAGAGTGCAATATTTTCTTTATTTTCACTATATAGAAAACTCAGGTAATTAAAAAATTTATGTCTCATAAAACTGAAATCAATACGGGATTAGTTTTAATTATATAAATATTTTGATCATTTTGATTACATTTTGTCAGTTTTAAAGATTTAAAAAATTGTTTTATACTTTCAAAATTCAGTTTCAATTATGGTTATGTTTTACGTTGATCAAAAGTGAAATTTGAATAATTCTTAACGTAGTGAATATATTTATCTCTGTATCTATTGAAAGAATAAATAATTTTAAAATAATTATTTGAATTAAATGATTTCCTATATGTTTTTCTTTACATTTAATTTGTTGTGATAATTTTTCCTGAAAAGCAACTTCAAACCCTTTTCCATTTATTTCCTTTCTGACCCATCCTGCATTTTTATTTTGTTTTTTAATTATTGTTACAAATATTATAATATTTTGTAAAAAATTTTAATGTTAATTAATTATTAAAAGTAGAAGAATGACAAACCTTATAATCTTTCTGCAAGTAGTCTTTGCCGAACCAGCATCTTTTCCTAGGAGCTAAGAGTTCCTGTCAACACTCCTGGTGGTCCGAACACTTTCTCTGGGATTCGCAGTCCTCTCCTGCCTACTGTACTTCTTGGAAGTCTACACTTCAGATTCACCTGCACTCTAATAGAAAATCATTTTTAATTTGATTGAAGAGAGTTTATTTTATAGATTTAAATATCCCTCCCGAAGTATCTGTAGCAACCATAATATATTATTTAATTCTAAAATTAGAAATGGATTACTAATCTTGTAAAAAACTATGTTTACGTAAAACCAATTGGTTAGACCTAGACCGGTAAAGGTTGTTGAGACATAGAAGAAGAATCTTAAATAATAACTTTATGAAATAACGAGGGTGGTAAGAAACGAATCATTGGGTTGGAAGGTTTTGTAACGGGCTTGTTTACTAATTAGGGTAAAAGATTGAATGGATTGCTTTTGCCTAAATTTTGGACCTACATATTTACCTAATGATTGTTGATTAAAACGACTTCATTTGGTGAAGAAAAAATTGCTCTTCGTCATGATGACATCGCCCGTGACATCACCCAGGCAGAAGGTGCGTCAAACCACAATATACGGGATAAACCCAACAGTATTCAATTTTATTCAGATTAATTCGTTAGAACCAATACAAATATGTTTTGGTTACAATTTAAATTGAAAGTTGATTAACGATCTGCTTAACGTTCCATCATTTGGAAGAATTAAAAGTGGAAATACAGGATCATGTATCGCAAATATCTTTCTCTTGTCCACATGTTTAGCCTTTTGAAATGTTAAATTACGAGTAATTCTTAACAATTTCGTTGGGCTAACAAATGAATTAAATTAAATAGTCATTACTAAATTTACGGCTAAACAATTTACGACCACATCTGTGCTGTGTCCTATCGGGTTGTCATTACATTAAATTAACAAATTGATATTTCGTGTTATTTTGAGCAATAAAATGTCAGAAAGAAAGAGATTAAATAGAGGAGGAGAAAGTAAATGATGAAAATGCTCGGAATTTGTCATAGAGAATTCCTGGTAATCAGTCATCAGTCTGGTGGTGGTGTGGTGTTTAGTGTCGTTCGTCTCTTAGAAATCCCTCGGTGCTCGTTTACAGATTTGTCACTTTAATGCAAACAACAACTTAAATTGAAATAAATCGTTATTTATCTGCCACTTAACGATACATTTCGAAAAGCCATAAATATGAGCGCTGGCTGGCTTCTGAATTAACTGTGTGTCGTCTAGATTGGACAGAAAAGAAACGAAGACACAGAGGCAGCAGCAGAGAAATCTGTTTTCTAAACCCCGAAGATAATAATTTGGGATGAACGGAGACAGTTTAAGATCGATGAAGACGACACTAATAAAGTGGAGAAGAGAAACCGAAACATATTTCTCGCTTTTATGAACTCTCCACGCTCGCCGTCGACGGCGTCTGGAGCTGACATTTATGCTCATTTCGTGATGATTTGGGACAGATTGTGGATGGCAACAGATCCCCCTAATCCGACGACAGCACATCATTCGACAATTACGCACGGACTAACGACCCAAAGAGCGGTAATTAAACGGAACAACACTCTCTGCTCAACTGCGGATTCCAGGGAAATCCTCCTCCTTATTTACGATGACGAACAATTGCACGGTTTTATGGACCCGGATCACATTTTATTACCTCACCACCGCAGCACAAATTGGAACAGTAAATTAATTAGTCAATCAGTTTTCGGAATAAAGTGAAATAAAATGTGAAGCAATAAAGGGGGATTTATTTGATAAGCCATTGGTTATGAAATCATTTAAAAGATTACTAGAATGAGAATATTTTAGAATTGGAAATAAAATTAAATTATGTCCATTACCTATTTTCAGTCTATAATAGAATCCAATCAATGTAAGTCACTATAAGGACACAAGTTATGTACAAAACATTTAACATAAACTATTTTAAATTTAACCCTGTAATGCCCAAATTTTCTATTCAATTGAGAAAATTACCTTAGATTTTGCAGCTTCTTAAAGTTAGCGGGCCTTTAGGCACGTCAATTAGCATAGATTTTTGAAATTCTTTTTGGGAAAATAGGATTTTTTTACTTGAATATATTTGATTTTTAGTCATTATTAAAATAAAGCAATGCAAAATAAATTTCATTTGCCATTTGTCAATCAGAATTATTTATTGAAAAATATATTTTCACAATGAAAATTGAAATAGATCCGAGATTATTAACAGCTAATAAAGATAAGAATATTGTTATGTTATTAAGATAAAATTGCTTTAACCACCTATGCATTTTACAATGGATAGTGTCTCGAGGATCCACGGCTGGATGAGGAACATCCTGTATCCCATCCAGTTTTATTTTCACCACATAATTTACATTCCCAATAAACAATGAATTTATATCAAGTGGAAATTAATAGACAGTAGAGAAATTTCCACAAATGAAATATATTATATAATGATCAGTAAATTTTCATTTCCAATCTCTTAAACCTACTTTTTCATTGTTAAAATTTAAATTTTCCCATTCAATTTCTGTAAGGTACATGGAGAGTCTCAACCTTAACCAACTGATTTGACATTCCATTGGCTATTTTTTTTTTCAGTGTATTATCATTCAATATACGGTCTGAGGACGCCGAAATGATCGATGGACTGCTGGGGTTCATGAGTGGTGTGCTGTTTTTTCGTCGCTTTATTCGGTTCTGTTTGATGTGAAAATGCTTATCATTATGTCTTCCTTGCCTTTTCATCAAAACCGTACAAGGGAGTTTAAGACTCGCAATGAATGCCTTCTGCATTGTTGGTTGTAGATAGATGATACTGAAACTGAAATTAAATTACCAATGTATTATGACCATGCTTTAGGTACCGCCTTTAAGCATTAATTGAAATCAATAGATTTAATTAATAGCGCCTAGACTAGCTGGAAAAGGACACAGACAATTCGACAAGCTTAGGATTCGAACCCATGCTCTCGGAGGGGGCAGTCAACCAGATTATTGGAAGACTTTTTCTTCGTTATTGTAGTAAAATTTGCTTTTTGAAAATACATAGAATCTTCCGTTTTAAATCTCTTTAACTACAGAAGAAGTCACAGAAACTTTTAATTTACAAAACCAGTACTCTGAACAATAATTATCTTACAATAAACATTACAGAATTGGTACATATACCTTTGTATTTTTAAATATATCCTGTCATCAGACATATGCCGGCTTCATAGCCGATGTGTTTACATAGGCTGGGTCCTTTTTCAACTGGTGCTATTAATTGACTAATAATACATCGAAAACAAATAGTCATGAAAAGTCTAAGCCCGTTGCTTGAGGTTAAGTCTCCCCATGTTCCTTACAGGAATTGAAAGGGAATTTTTTTTATCAGATATATTATAATAACTAAGATTTTAGTTAGCTTTAACACTTTCCAACCAATTTTCTATTTATCAATAATAATTACAATATTTTTAATACAGTGTATATAATTTTGTTTAAATCTCGTTTAACAAAAGATTAATATTTTTATCAAAACTAAATTACTGAAATTTTTATACTTCTGCTTGTATTTTACAATTTATTATTATAATATTAATAAAATGGATAATTCGTTCACTACCTTTCCAATTATCCAATTTCTTTAATTGGTTTAACTGCATTTCATGGTCAATTAGATTTTGCAACACTGTACTTTAAGTAGATCTTTCGAATCACTTATTCTATATTTGTTTAATAGTCTATTTAAAACAAGTAATGCTAAATATTACTCTGATATTATCTCTCAACAAATCGTAAATTACGCATTTAGATAGATATTTAATAACCATTGCAATAAAATCTATTGCATCAAGCAATAAAATTTGCACACAACTTATTAATCGCAAGAGAGATAATCAATGGAATTAAAGTGCTCCATCTGGACAACGATAATCGATCGGGTGGTCAAATAAAAAGTCCATTTGTATTCCATAAGTGGTCTGCACTCTGGACATAATTTTAAATTCTAATAGTCGCTTCGGTGTGCTTCAGTGTGTCTTCTCTGTTTATTGACGGGCGAAATGAGCCAAAGGAAGCCGCTGCTTTGAAGTCCAAGCCTCGCTCGATCCCCACCGAAAAGTCGTTAAAACGGTCGGTCGCTCTGTTTTTATTGCCCTCCCCGCATTCATTTCTGGGGAAGAACACTAAGTGTCAGCAATAATTTAATTTCAGATAAAAAGCCTGACTTTCGGCTCTACTTTTCCTTCATTTAGGTTTTTATTCTGGGTTTTATGAGTTTATTTCGGTCCGATCTGAAAAGCACCTATCTTCTTTGTTCTACATCAGCTGACAAAGAGACTAGAGTTGACAACCGTACTTAGATGGCTATTTATCCATTTTTTGAATAAATAATACGTACATCTCGAATTTTCTGTAAGAAAAAAGAAATGTTTTATTTGTAAATTTCCAAACAACCGGCTTCCAATCAAAGCCTTTACATTGTGCTTCCTTGCATTTTTAGGTATGATCACCAATATTTTAGTTTGTATCGAATGTCAATAAAATGGTTTTCTAAATCGACGTAGAAAACTTTTCTTTATTGATATTTGTGAAATTTTCCAATAATAGAAAAAATAAAATTCAAAGTCAATTTACGAGGAATTCCTAAAATGTATCATATTTATAAATAAAAGTTTCCTCACAAGCACAACCCGTATCCAATGTATCATTGATTTACTTAATGATTTAAACATCAGCAGTCGGTTTCAGTAAGTTCGCGAACAATTTTCACTTTCGCCTTGGAAAAGATTCCAATTGGAAATGGTAATGGCTTTTATTGATAACGTCACTATATTTGAAGTTTCATTTTGTTCCAAAAAATAATTTGATTCATTTGGTTAATTTTAAGTTATATTTCAAAGTTTTCAAATTAAAATACACTATGGAATGATCAAGTACAGTGTTTAGAAGTGCAGAAATTATGTTGCGCAATTTTCTAGAATTGAAAAAAAATCATTTTTTTTAATTGGCGTGATTAAAAAAGTTTTTGTATTTTATAAATTGAGGATATAAATGTTTTAATCATGTTGATGGGTTATTTTGGTATTATTCAGATGACAAAAAGTGTGTTTTAAAATATGGTTCTCCGGGTTCATTCATATTTCACCTCATATTTAATTAATTACCTAGTTTTTCTATGTGAACATATTAGGAATGTGTTCAAACTAAATCCATTCTTCGTTTGTATTACCAAAAGTAAAATAACATAGCATCAAAATAAAAATATCTTAGAAAAAACATGAAATACGAATTTATTCCGCTCCTTGAAGGGACGTAATAGAATTACAGTGAATGTTGTTGTTGTAGACTCGGTGGACAATGAACAGCGAATTAACTTAAAACGGCTGCATGAATCGAGAGGACGATATTAATCTTTTTGTTTCTGAATATCTATTATACTGCGACGAAATGCGAAAATAATCCCAAAACTTCTCTCAACCAATTCGCTCAGAAAGTAATGAAATTTTAAGTAAATGGTGCTAATTTAGAGACATTCTAGATTCTGTAGTGAACCAAGTTTAGCAGTGCTAAACTAAATAAAATTAACTAAATAAATTTTATTTAGTTTAGTGCTAAACTAAATAAAATTAACTAAATAAATTTTATTTAGTTTAGCACTGCTAAACTTGGTTCACTACAGAATCTAGATAACGATATACATATGTCCAGTCTTCAATCCAAATACTTTTATTGCTTTTAAAACTATGAAAGACAGTGCATTCGATAACATCTCACATCCAACAATTAAGAACTGGACAACTTATATAAGTTCAGACTTTTGAAAAAATAATTAGTTAACATGAAACAACATACTCGAACTCACACTTTAAATTAGCTTTAATGAAAAACAAGAAATTCAAATTAAATGTTTAAGAACTTTCCTTACTTATTTCTATTAGAATTTCGTCATTCTTGTTGTAAAACAAACGTGTAATTAGTTTACTGTTCTAAAATACCTAGAGAAATAGTTCCTACCTTTGAAATTGCTGGTAACCCTAAAAGGGATAGATAGTGTTTGGTTTGTCAGTTTTCAAACTCTAGTCACGTTCCGGTGTTAATAGTGGTTAAGGTTTCCATCGCCCGCCGCTGCCGCTTGATATCGAACCCATTTGAATAAATTTTATTGGCCTCAGACTCCAATAGTGATCCGGATCACTTGTTGGGCTGAGAGTCTTTGGAATTGTCTCCGTCGTTCTGGATGATTTTATGGGCCAATTCTGATTTGATGGTATCGCTGTGCTGTCATCGAAAATTGCCTTTTTTCTTGGGGCCATCAAATCGAGAGACAGATCAATTAAATGCCATCGAAGCTGTGGACAGTTTTCTTCCATAAACTTGGATTAATTATGATGACCTTTTCAGAGCATTTCATTTTTGGCTCCTCTTTTTCATTTTTTCTCCCTGACTTGCTAAAGAGCATTTAATTTTGACCACATAAAAATTCAGACACGACCATTGAGTGCACAATTCCGTGGAACTGAACTGATAACCATCGTCATCACCGCTGCTGGCTGGCTGTCAAACTAGTGTAAATTTTACAGCGCAAAAATTTGCATTTCCATCCAAATTGGCCATTCCAGTTAAACGTGTCCAGATTTTGAATGCACCCAATTTTAATTAATTTAATTTATCATCGACAACGACCGCGACGGTGCTCAGTGGTCTCTCGCATTATATTAAACACATGTGAATATCTGATCTGCAAAAAAAACACTACATTTCGCTCCGTTCCCAAAATAACCGTCAAATATTTCGCAAAATGTTGTTTTTTCATCCGCGCGTCGCTTTTCATGTTCACCCATCAAAATTTCCATGTAAATTGTTAATTTGTGTCAAATAAATAAGAAAAAATCACCAAATTTATTTATTTATTCGTAATTATTTCGAGCTCCACTTTGCCAGCGATCAAATTTAAATTTTATTTATTTGCGAAATCCCTCATTCCGGGCGATTGGATTGGATTGGAGCTGAATGAAATGGAGCTCACGTGTAGGTGTGCTTATTATTAATTTATTATGGACAGACAGCTCGTCGACAACATTCACCAGTCAGCTTCACAGCCGCCAGTCACAAGTATTTAGCATTTACAGTTTCATGTCGCAAATCCTCCTTCTCTGTCACAGGATTATGTTCACGGGGTCGTTAATTCAGAAATTACATCGTAAGCGACACTACATCAGGTCGAGATTAAATTTAATAGTTTTACTTTTATGATTTTTTGTAGAAAATCGTGTAATATTTATATGGTAGTACTTATATTTTAATAGCATTGTATTTAAATAAAAAATTAAATGTGCTCTAAAAACAACTTCATTAAAGAAATTATTTTCACATATTGAAATACTGATAAATTTGTAGGTTGGGCGCAGACCCCGCTCGGTAATAGTCCCTATTCATATATAAATATATAATTATGTATATAATATATAATTAAATTCACGTTTTAGACCTAACTTAATACATATCACCTTTTTATATTACTTCTAGATTGTCGCTATCAATCTATTTACTAGGCAATCGTACAAAAATAATAAAAATAATTTATGTAATCGGACGGCAAATTTCATACTTGGCCGCCCGGGCGGCATACTTTATTATCCACAAACTAAAATGACTTAAACTAAAGTGGTTAGGTTATATCAAAATTATTATTTTTAATTCATATTAGTACATAGTTATAGGTATAGGTTGTTGTGCTGAGAGAATCATAGTTGATTATTGGAGAAGAATTAAATCAATACTTTC
>JXOV01008627.1:0-58821 GCA_001014945.1 Clogmia albipunctata | reverse complement strand
AATTTTATGCATTTTTAAAATAAATTTACACAAAAATTAAAAAAATAATTGTTTAATTAAAAAGTTCGTTAAGCTGCTCTGAATTAAAATTTGAAATATTTTGCATCCCTCTTTTACTCAACCGAATATTTTGCTTCTCTCTCTCTTACTCATAGCCGCGAGGCGTAGTTCAAAAATTTCCAATAGGTGGTTTCAATAAAATTCAAACAAAAAAATCGTTAATACTGGCCAATTACAGGTTAGCCACCCGATTTAAAATTGACGACCATATAAATTTGATCGATTTCTTTCACGGAGGTCACACATTAATAATAAAGAAAAAGCACGTGGGCCTTAAAGAATTCTTTAAAGCACTTTTGCTATAATAACGACTTTGACAGAACAAATTTGAGTGTCATAATATCAATTTTAAGTTACAAAAATGCATAAAGTAAATTATAAAGTAATTAGTAATTTTTTTATGGTTGGGTATAAAACCACTCTTTTGTATGTAAGTTTATTTAAATAAATAAAAACACATTATTAAACTCAATCCTTTATTACTTAATTAAATACAAAAAAAACTTATTCTACAATTCAGATCAAATCAATCAACTGGACATTTCTTGGTTCAAATTTAAAATATAAAAAACTAAATACAATTTAATTAAAATCAAATACACAATTCGTACCATTAATAAAATTAACAATTTAAATGCAAATAACTTAAATCAAATTAATAAAAAAAATAACCTCAAAGGAAAATGTAAAATAAATCTCTATGGAACAACTAATATTCAAATAATAAATTGAGAACATTTATACTAAATTTAATAAAAAAATTATATATAAATTTATAATTAAAATATGTACTTTGTACTTTTAATGCACAATTTAAACAAAATTGCATGTTTTGTTTATAATATTCACCGTAAGCTCGTAGTAATTCCACAATTTAATTTTCAATAATCAAAATTACGATCAGTTAAAAGGTTTTAGTTTAGGAACATTTAGAAAAAGAGACCGGAAAACCTTAAAAATGTAGATAAAATAGTTTGAAGTTTTATTTGATCAAATCCTAATAACCATCCAAAAAAGAAGAGAATTTGTAAAATCCCCAAAATATGAAACTATTTTTAAAGAAAAAATAATGGATTTACTACGGCTTTTTATAAAGTTATCCTAAACTTTAATTGTATTTATTCAACTGGGATCAACGCCTCATAATGTCCTCTATACTAAATCCAGTTTTCTTGGGCGCTGGTTTCGGATTTTGAGGTTCTTCTGCTTTTGATGAGGACGACGACGGAATGGGATTGAGATAGTTGTCTCTTGGACAGTTGTTTCCTTCTTGTTGATTCCTTGGCGGAGTTTCATCGGACTTACTCTTCGAGCAGATCTCCGTCGAGGACGACGGACTGTGATGTAGTGCGAAGGAGTGATGGCCGAGGGGCGGATGGCGAGAGTGTAACATGTGCATGTTGGAATGCGGGTGGTTGAAAAGCGTCGATGGACTTGGATTTGACGATGGCGAGGAGGAGTTTATCAAAATTTGAGGCTCTCCGTCGATGCCCATCGGTCGCTTTCTAATGGGAATCGCGCCGAGAAAACTGGGCCCTGGATCCACCGTAATGCCCGAGGTCACTGTCGCTGGCGGTCCAATCAACTTGTGATGCAGATCACGTCGCACGTGAAGCATTGGCACGAAACTTTCGGCGCTTTTCGAAGAAAGAGCTGCCGCCCGATGAATCAACTTCTGATGAGGGCCAATCACCGAGTGGTGATAGTCGTAATGGGGTCGCATTGTGTAGTGATGGCCCGATCCCTCCACGTGGCAATGAGTCACCTCAGCTGCATTATTCCCATTGCTTAAATTACCCTCGTAATCTCCTCTTTTCTCCTTTAAATTCGAGCTCAAATTCTCCCCAATATTCGACACATCATTACACTCTGCGTTAAATTCCCTCTCCGACTCCTGCAGTTCCACAACCTCCTTATCTCCACCTCCCCCTGCTCTAAGGTTTATTCTCTCCGATTTACCGCTGGTCGACAAGTCCTGTTCCCTCACCGGAGAATGATCAGGCGATCCCACCTCCAAAACGATATCCTCGTCCTCTTCGTCGCTCAAATCTCCCTTGTCCCCGCGCTCGTCGTCGTCTCCATCCAGTAAATGGCTATCGCTCGGCGGCACGTCGCCCACAGCATGAGTCAGGGCGTGCCTCCGCAAGTCACAGTTCCGCCGAAACACTTTCCCGCACGACGAGCACTCGTACGGCTTGTGATCGGTGTGTGTTAAGAGATGGGTCTTCAGATTAGAGCGCTGATTAAAACTCCGACTGCAAACGGGACACTTGTGGGGAGACTCCTCCATGTGCAAGATCTTGTGCACGGCCAGAGTCCGAGACTGACAGAAGCCCTTTCCGCATTCCGTGCACTTAAAAGGCTTCTCTTTTGAGTGGATATATCTGAAATAAGCAATTCCCGATTAGTTTGTTATATTATATTGATTCTTAAAACAATAATTATTTTATACAACTAGGTCGATAAGACGATTAAAAAATATAAAGATGGCCTCTGTGTTTTTTAATTCTTATCGACTGTGTTATATTCAAGATTTTATGCATTTTTTAATAATTTAACACGAAAATTTAAAACAAAAAGTTGTGTTTTTTAAATCCAAACTTATTTATGACATAATTACCCTAAATGATGTATTTTTTCATAATAAATTTAAAAAGTGTTGTATAAAATACTGTCGATAAGCCTAATTATGTAAACTAGTAGAGAAAACTATTTCATTTAATAAACCGTGCAATCACCTGTGATCTCTGAGGTGATCCTGCCGTCTGAATGCCTTGCCGCAGATATCACAGGAGTAGGGTCGTTCGTCCGTGTGTGTCCTTTCGTGGATCAGCAAATTGTAGGATTTCGTGAACTGTCTGTTACAGAACTTGCAAATGAACTGCTTTTTGGGGCGAGACGCTCGGCCTGGGGCGCGCATCAGTCGTCGGTCGAGACCGCTGTGCATTCCGGGTGGCACGACTCCGCCCGGGAAGAGGGCGCTGGCACTGGGCGGAAAGGTGAACGAGGCCCCGCTGGTGGGCGACGGTCCGGGTCCGGTTAAGTATGGCGGCGTGGGCGGGGGGTAGAGCCCGGGTGGTGGTGGGGCTGGTCCCTGTCCACTACCAGCGGAACGGGGCATCAGCATGGCGGCCGCGGCCTCTCTCAGGGCCAGCTCCTTCCTCTTGTCCGCCATCATGGCCATTATGTCGTATCCGCTGGAGCCAGGACGGGGTGCCTTGGAACCACCATCCTTGGACAGTCCCTCGCCAGAGCCCGGCCCATCCAAGAGGCCCGAGTAGAGAGACGTGCGCAGATTTCTCGAGGGTAAAACCGGCACAAAGGCCGACGATTCCCGATGGTGGCTCGCGTTTGAGGAGAGGATTCCAGCGGCCAAATGGTGCTGATAGACCAACTGCGCTTCGTAGGCGGCAGCCACGGCCGCTGAAGAGACGGATCCCGAGCCAGAGCCCGACGAAGAGCGACCCCCCGATGAGCTGCGAATCGGCGAGTCCGGAGATAGGAACTGGTCCACGCGGGACGATCGTATACTGCGATCCTCGATCGCCGAAGGGCCTTCCGTAGGCATCTTTATATTTTGTACAAACTGTCTTTATACAATTAAATATTCCAAACTGAAAATAAAAGAAAATCATTTCAATTAAAATTAAATTGACAGAAATATTTTTGTGTTAAAATAAAGCAAAACTTATATTAAATGACACCATGATATAAAACTCTATATGAGAACAAACAATAAAACTACCACAGTTCTAGACGATGACTTATCTTGTTTAAGATACTTAGATATACAGTTTGAATTCGTGAAGTCATGAAATACTGTAAGGCTACAATATATGTCATTAAACAAGTGCCGGTTTAAATATTCCATTTAAATAACCTTATCACTTATTACATACACTTCTTATTAATTACGTCAGCGAGTCATAATGTTATTTAACAAAAGTTTTGAGTGTACCACTGAAACGAGTTAAAATTGTGGGTTTTCTTTACATTATATTAGAATAACTTAGTTCTTTTCTGAATTATATATTTAGTAACTATTTTTAAATAAAAAAAATATTAATTATAACACTTAATGCAGAAACACGAGTGAACCCTATCAAAACATTCATTTTGCAATGCAATCTGCACACTAATTTAAATCAATTTTGTTAAAAATAAATCTATTCTAAATAATGATAATTTTGGGATGATGGGAGCATCTGGTTGATTGCTCCAAAAATCACAGGGATAACTGAAATTATGAATTTTCAGGACAGAAATTGAGCGTCATTTATGAATAATGATAATTTTAAGAGTAAGCTACTTTTTGTATTATTTTTAATAAAAATTGACATTTTTATAAAAAAGCGCATGAGATCATTTTTATTCCAATATCTAATTATAAAACTATATTTTATAACATAATTAATATATTTTTTAAATCAAATTTTAAAACGGAATACAATATCACGATTTCTATTGACTTCCCTGAAACAATAAGAAAAAAATTTAACTAACCAAAAAAGAAAGCGTATTCAAGAAGGTGCAACGTTTTTGAAGCGATTAAAATGATGGCACGAGGATCATTGCCTTCCAGAATAAAATCTGATTAATGCAACCCTCAATTTTAAACACAATCATACACTCAATGAACCCGTTAACCCAAATACGAAAGGTTTTTTTTCCAAATTATGGAAAGCCGAGGTCTATCAGCTGTACCAGGATGTCGACGTGCTGAGGTTTGTGGAATTAAATAAATTACGATGGGCAGGACATGTAACCAGGATGGATGAAGGCCGATTCCCCAAAAGAGCAATGGAAGCACAGCTGACAGGAAAGAGACCAGTAGGCAGACCCAGAAAACGGTACGAGGGAACCATAAGTGAAGCGGCAGATCGACTTTTAGGAGTGCACAATTGGAAAGAAGCAGCCATCAACAGAAATAAATGGAGGGACATGATCACACAGGCAAAGGGCCGCACCGGCCCATAAGCCTATACTGATACTGATGGAAAGCACTAGAGACATTGGTGGTTTTATTGTTAATTCATAAATGAATCCAGATAAAAATATCAATGATTTGATTTTTTTAGAGAAATAGCTTTTACATTTAATTCCTAAAACATTTTTATTTTTCTTTAACTTGTGTATATTGATTGATACAGCATTTTTTTTTACCAAAAACGTTGTTATACAAGTTTAATTGTATGATACATAAAAATCCATTGTATTTTTGGAACAACAAGAAGCAAATTTTATATTTACACATCTTATCTGCGTTTATCTTAAAACCATAAAATAAGCGCCAAATTTTACAATAAGCTTCCTAAAATAGTGTTATGAGGTGTGATAGATAAAGAAATAACTAATTTTATGCAAAATATCATAAAACATCAAGGGCGATAAACATACAATTTAAAAATCTTGAAATTAATTAGTAAGTTACTCATACTAATTAAGGAGTTTCAAATGCAATAAGAAGTCTTTCACAATTACAATTTATTATCTCAAATTCAACCTCTTACAAACATTCCGCATTTTAAACTCTGCCTAAGGTGTAGTAAGTTTTATTAAGTAAATAAAAACGTATCAAAGTCGAATTTCAAATATTATTTTAAACTTGTCTAATTCCCAATATACGAAATTATTTGCACAACCTCTATACTTTATATTTGGCAAAAGATAACACATTATGTTTTTATTTTGTCTAACTGATTTTGATAGCTACTGTTGAAAGAAAATATTACAAGTGGAGTGGCACGGCTCCAGAACAATAAGTGGCTTTACGGCGAAGCTACTCATTGAAAGGTAGGTACTGGAGCTGAAGAGAAATTTCCAGATACTGATTTTATCTCAAGTGTTTAGTTTCCAGAATCGTAAATTACAACCTTTCTTTTGGACTTATTCTGATCGTAGAGGTAAAAACAATATTTAAATAAATTTAATCTAAAAAACATATTTTGTAAGAAATGTACAATTTTTAACACACCACAACAGATTTCCCAGATTTGCGTCTCAAATTGGTAGAAGCAGCAGCAAACCATTACTACTACTTATTATGAGATGCATTTTCAAGTGTATTTAAACACCAACACCACTGCGTTATTGAGAAGAAGAATGGTTTTGGAGCAGTAAAACTGGTTGTCTTTTACGTGATTTGGAAGAGGCAAGAAAAATATCGGCTGAGGTCTCGAAGGAATCTCGATTGTTGGCGCTGGACAAACAATCAGCCGCTGCTCACCATCATCATTTAGCTCACTGTTGCACGCACTGCTCCGCGCTTAAGAGAGCCCCATTAGTTTTATGGCCGCCCGTAGTATTATAGACCTCTGTACCACAGATATAGACCGTTCCGAAAACTATTGACACAACTTTTCACCATTTAAATTAGAAGACAAAATCGCCAGCATTCTTGAAAGTTAATATGATTTAATAAAATTAAATATCTTTTATTACAACGATTTATTACACGTTCGGTCTTTGACAGTGCAATGAGAAAAGTTGAAATTGTAAAACGGTCATCCTTGACATTGCAATGAAAATAATATTTATTTAAAAATTTTAAAGCAACATCTTTTATCGGTCAATAAAATTGAAAATGAAAAGCAAACTTCTCTCTCTCTCTCCCCTTTATATTCAATTCGACGATACATACATATTTGTAAGATATAATTGAAAATAATACATATGTTACAAATATTTATGCATCTGAATTGTCCAATTGAATAAAAAGGAGAGAGAGGAGTTTTCGATGAAATTTTCGTTTCCAATAGTTATATTTTTAATTTTAAAATATTGGTTCTCGCTTATGGTCACAATGTAAACAGACCAACAGTTTTAACCTGATTTTCTTAGTGTTGGTGGGTTTTAAGATCTTGATTTTGTTTTTATTTAATAACTTTTTTATTAAAAACGTTTTTATTTTTAATTTTTGAAATATCTTTTAGAAATATAGGGGGATAATTTATTACATTGATTTCTATTGCTTAAACGTGTAAAATTCAATTCTCAATTTTCAGCTTTTTTCTGTGTGTTGGAATACGAGATAATAAAAAGTTGCCATTGCAATGAAAAAATTTTGAATTTTTGTTTCACTGGTGAAAAAAATCATAATCTTCTAAAAAAATTTCTTAAAATACAAATTCTGACGCTATTTTGAACAATAAAATGCACATTTTTCAATCCAGGCCGTTATAATGGTTATATAGAGACGGTTATAAAGGCAAATAAATTTTCAAATTAGTTTTTCATGTAATTTTTAAGGAAATTATAAACAAAAAAAACTATGTCCAGCTCTTTACAACCGAGCAGGATCCGATTTTGAACTAGGGAACAATGAAAAACTCGGAAAACGGCTCTTATTTCATACTTGTTCCCTTGTTAAAAAAAACGGCTCCTTTACATCCTTGTAGTAGAAATAACAATTATATCACTAAAAACTGTTCCAATTTTGAGAGTAGGATTTTTTCTTGAAAATATTAAAATTTAATTCACACACTGTTAACCACAATATCCAAAACAGTCTATAATAGTCAGAGAGAGAAATAATAAGGTGGGTATGAATTACATATATTATAATAAAATGCTGATAAGAAATCAACAAATCGTAAAGATGAAAAAATAAACAGCAGAGGTGAATTATAAGGAGGAATTTGAGGCAAACAAAAGTCGGTCGTCGTCGTCGTGGTTGCAGCAGGGAGCCGTAAGCAGCAATAGGTGGGCAATTGGACTCTAAATTATAAATTCACGACCTCATAAAAGACACACTATATTTGCGAGATGAATATTAAGCAATCCAACAATTGACTTTTTCCTAACCGCAAGCTACGTGAAATTCAACAATCGGCTAATAATCGGGGAAACACAAAACTGGGATGTGTCATATGCAAATACTGTACGTTTGCAAATAATATGGACATTTATTGCTAATTTCTTTGGCGAATTAAAACGACAAACAGAAAACTTTCCACGCCTTTGCCAAAAATTCACAAATTTAATTAAAAAAGCAAAGATCAAGCGAAAATAAGCCAAGGAGAATAAAATATAATTGGCAAAAATCGCTTTTCATATCAACCCGATCGAAATACTGATCATTAAATTACAAAACTCCTTTTCAATACAAATTCGAACTCCAATTAATTAACAACCGAAATAATGAAATTAAATCGATTTTCGTTCGTTATATATTCGCTGTGAAAGTAACATAATTCTATATATGGATTTATAAATAGCATGTGATTAAAATGCAGGTGCTAAATATAAATTACAATTAATTTTTAAATTAAAAATTATAAATAACTTTCCAATTCAACATTATTTTTTTGTTTATAATCAACTGTTTTGTTCTTATTTCACATGATAATCTCACTTAAAATAAGGTTTTGGTAGAAATTGCATGACTCTATTTGTGATTAAAAGAATCATATCATTTTTGAGCAAATATCCCGATAACAATTAACGATTCTTTGTAATCATCAGATAAATGTGAAATCTCTCTTTAGTTATGAATTGTTTTTATTAAATATTTAATTAGAAGATCAAATTAAATTAGTCTTTTTGTTTAAAAATCAATACAACTGTAAAACTGTTATTTTATACTCTTAGCCTAATCAAATGGAACAATATTTTTTAGGGACCTCACCTAACTTTTAAAGGTTCAGGTCCAAAAAACGATAAATTATAATTTTACGACTGTTGTTTTTCGTAACTATTCCAAATACTTGTGTCAAAAGAACATAAAGTGAAAAACAAATACGTATTACATATCATTAATAGCAAATCAGGCCCGGACAATAAAATGAGCCAAAGCAGTTTCAAAGTCAGAATAGTGCTGTTAATAACCTGATTTTAATAGCGTTTAAGAAATACGTTTTTGTCGATCGATCATTTGGCTTCGAAAAGCCACATTCATCACTCACAATTTTATCCGTATTTAAAATAAAACGAATTCGATCTGATATCTCGCATTCGATCAGAAGAATTTAAACGAGAGAGATTTAAGTGCCAAAGGGTGGTGGTGGTCTCTTTTTGGGCTTCGGTTTAATGTCTCTAAACTCTCAATCGTAAATCCTAATGCCAGAAGATCTTACACTACTATCAAGAGACGACGATCAAGGAACAGAAAACCAGTATTATAATTTTTTGTCGAGAAGAAGAATGCCGAGGCAAGAAAGGTAAGATAATGATAGAGTTTGTTGGTTGGACAGTCAGCCAGTGAGCCAGCCAGCCAGCCCAGAGAACAGTTGAACAAACTCTAAGCCTCGGAGCAAACAACAACACACGCTGGATGGAGATAGATCTCTGCCGTTTCTCTGTTGTTCACCAGTTGATCTCGATCGTTCGTTTCTTCTTATTTTTTCTTTCTACACTTTTTTTTCTTCTTCCTCTGTTGATGTTGTTGCTGGATATGATATACATAAATTCGATTTACGCTACACAGCCTATACCTGCAGTATTATTCAGACGTTCCATTACTACTTTCTTACCACCGCGCGCCAAGTACAGAAGAATGCTGCGCGATCGGTCTCCCATAATGAGATTTGGTTGTTTTCTACTTCAATATACGAGAATGTGTGTATGTGTGTCGTTGGCAATGAGGTAAAAACAAAAAAAACAGGCAGGTAAGAGAGCAAAAGAGAATAATACAGACAGGAGGAGAACGAACGACGACGACGATCGAATGAACGGTGTGTGATGATGATGAAGATAATTTTTTCAGTCTTATTTATTTTTTATCTTAAATGGTTATTACAGAGTGTGTTGTTGCTGGGATTCTGTGGTCGTCCGAATGGCTAACACAGCGCGCAAACTAAAGCCGCGCGCGCACATACATTCACAGCGTGGCCAAAATGGCCGAAGAATGATCTGTTTATTTGTTGTATTGTCGCGCGAAGGTGGTGATCTCTTTTAAGTTACTTTTTCAGAAGAACAATAATGAAGAAAAAATCATCGGTCGCATTATCATTTTTGAAGTTTCGTCCGATATTAAAAGTCACTTAAAATATTTCAATTTGATCTGGCAATAATTATCTCTCACTCTTCTTAAATGCCGCCGCCGCCGACAATTTGAATGCGAAACGAGAAAATAATTCCAAAATGGAGCCCAGCATGACGACGAAGATCGAGCAATGTGGATGATCGTCGTCGCGGCCAAAACTTAATTATTTTATGATCACACAGGTACCCAGGTTCCATCGTCGTGTTTTTCTCAAGAGTGAGACGACGACCACTGAATTTTAATGGCAATAATTGCTGTAATCGATTGTTAAAGACAAGTATTCCCGGATCACCATTTTCTCTGCTCCATTATTTTTTCATCTGTTCCTTTTGAAACAGCAAACGCTGCCTGCATGAATTGGCATTCTTTAGCTTGAACTCTGTTCATTTGGTCGAAATGGCACTTTAAGCCCTTAGGCGACTGTTCAGTCTAAATCTATATTCAGATTTCTCGATAGCATTTTTCCTCGAATCGTTAATTCAGTTTATTGTCATTATATTATCTTTTAGATAGGTATTAGCTATATCTAGTACATAAGTAGATTTAATTCAATTATTAGCCACTATCGATTTCTTAAATCATTTACTAAATTTTATCAACAATTATTATTAAATAAATTCACTTTTCTAATTGTAAATGGGAATAAAAACAAATTTTACAACTGTTAACAAATAAAATTAAGCAAACTTAAAAATGTATACTTCAAAGTGGTTGTAAAATAGCTCTTACAAATCAAGCAACAACTTGTGAAAGCGGTTCTATTGAGATCAATTTTACAGTCGTTTTTTTTTGCCATCTTACGTTCAAATAACGGTCACTCTATTGCCAATAAAATCCGATAATATATAAAGTGGAAATTTGAAACAAAATCAGACTTGATTCCGAAATGGTTTTCTAAAAAAGAGAATTAAAAAAGTGTAAGAATTAAGATGCATAACAAAAAACCAAACATTGTAATCTCTTAGGTCATTGTGATATTTCATAGAATTCACTAATCTCTGCGGAGTTAGCTTCAACTGTTGGACCGACCATGACGGGAGAGAATATGATTAATATTGAACTACTCTCCAGGTGCCTCCTCAGCTTCTGAGATCTTGGCTACTTTTTAATCTTCTTGTCTTTATTATTATTATTATCATTCTTACTTCCAACGGCTTCACGAATTACGTTTTTCTTATTTGGATGATTCAAGGAATTACGAGAGCTGCTTTGAGATGCAGAATCCGAATTAAAGCACAACCGCAGAGTGAAGCACAAAGAATAGAAGCAAGAAAGACCGAGAGAGAGAAACCTTAAGTCCATGATTTAGATGAGGATTTACTTTAGTCAGTTCTTTTCTCATCGCGCGGTTATCTTTATTTATGTGGTATAGATGGCGTATCTTTTAACTCTTTAGGCGTTTAAATTTAGAGCTTTAGAAGATTTACACAAACAAAAAAACAACAACACGCTAATCGATCAGGAGTGATAAACCCAAAAAACTGGCCATTCATGTTTCGTCCGAATACAGTATTTGTGCGATAATCCGACAAGTCGGACAACAAGAGAAAGGAAGTATTAAGAAGGGTTTCGGTGGAAAGGTCCCAATTTTTCGAATATTTAACGAAATGCCAAGCAGAAATACAGCTTAAGTTAATTAATTATTTTTATACTCGGACGATTGTGGTCCAAGGTTTTGCTCTTTTTCTCGTACTCATTTGCGATCGATGGTGGCGAAAAAGTGGAAAAGAAAGAGCCATAAACATTAAGTAAAACAATAATGGCAAGCGCAAAACCAAATGAACAACCACGTTTATGGAAAACCAATATCTTTGGGGTTATATAAGTGCAACTTCCAGTTCAGAACGAAAGAAATCAACATAAAATGTCCCGGTTTTTACGGGAAAATGTTATTTATGGTCCGAAGCCGCGTGAAACGCAAAACTCAATTAAATTTAATTTAGGAAAATTTGCTGTGTGTATGCCCAAGAAATCTTTCGCTCAGTTTCTTTTCAATTTACCTCACCCTTTTCCACTAATAACACGGTCGAGATGCAGCCAATTTCATGTCATAATTTACCAGAACGAAGCCTTTATTTTTTAAGAAAAAAAAATCCATACACCAGTATAAGAAGAACGTATAGTGGATTTGTTAAAATAAACCTGAGATCAAATGATCTGATTTGAGATCCTAAACCATATTGCTTAAATAAAAAAATAAAATTTAAATATAAATTTTAATACCATCGATACGTCAAGATCAATCAGGCATCGATACTTTTATAATTAAAAATAGCCAGTAAAATCTAAAACGATCCAGAGATGAAATTCTCAATAATAATAAAAATTGAAAAAGAGGAAGAGAAACCGGGTATTACATAAAGAATAGCAATTCCAGGAGCACATCCAAATTGACTTTACAACGTCACTGAAAAGGTTGATTGTCCTATTCATAAAGCCCATGATCTTTTTAAAATCCCCACAAACAAAATGGGATTACTTGCCTGCCTCCTGAACCTAACACAAATAAACTGGCACCTTTACATGATATAAAACAAGACCTTAACTATAAGACCTCACAAAACAATGGATTTCTAAGAATTGTTTTCTGCCTCGCATCACATCACCTGTGTGGTGTTCTCTCAGAGTCGTAAAATCTTTTTCAGGTTGATGGAATTGTAAATAATTTTGCGACAGACCGACCACCGGTGTTACTTGTGCAAATCGTCTCAAAACGATCGTCGAAGCGGATATGAGAATGTGTTAGTGCTGCCATGAATAGCACCTTTTGTGAAGTACTTCGGGGTCTTAAATTCGACAGCTTCAATATCAAGTTAAATAAAATATAAAACTAAATAAATAAATCCAAAATAACTTATAACAATAAATTTAGTTGAAACATATAATATTATTAGAATAAAGAATTAAGGTTTTAAAAGTCCCAACTTTAGTATTGAAGTTTAACAATAAAGAATTTATAATTTTATTTGAAAAGAAAATCCAACTTTGCATAAAGATATTTTCATTAAAGTACTATAAAAACTGTTTTAAAATGATTTTTGAAGGTTATGATTTTCATTATTTCTCTTATGAATTTCTTTCTTCTATAAATTTAGTTCAACTTTTACTAACAAAGAAAAGTAAAAAACCGATACCCTTTTAACCAAAAGGTTATATTATTTCGATTTTAAAAAAAAAAATATAAAATAAAATTAAATTCTCTCTATTCAAAGTGTTTAAAACATTTGAGAAAGGTGGTGGATGTTTGTAATTTTCCGAAAAAACTAAGTAGGCAAATAAACAAAAATCGATCGATCAATTTTGACTTTGTCACGTCACGTTCGTGATTATTCAGCAAAATGGGATCTTATCTATCCACAAAATCCGCACCAAGTGGCTGGGAATCTGTTTAAGGAGCAGAGGAAGAGACAGAGACGCCGTTTTTTGCCAATAATAACAACAATCGGAGACCGTGGTTAATTTTTCAATTACTATGCGTTCAGGCCCCGATAATTTCGACAATGACAAGTGATCATTACCGTGTAGATCGAGCTGCTTCATTTACATCATAAAAGGTGTCGTTGAGGCGGCATTTCCTCGTTCCACACCACACAAATTTATTCCATTTAACAAAGATCACTATGCTCTTCTTCTTCTGCTTTATTTTATGCCTCCTCCTCCTCCTTCGTTTCTTCTCACATATTCTCTTCACTTTAATTTTATTTTAAATGATCTCTATTTAATTTCCATTCACTATATTTCTTCTTCTTTTATATTACTTCTTCTAGTTGTTCACTTCTTTAAAATATCGTATTATTTGCACTCACTCACTACTTCAATTTCCATACTTTTTTGCTCACACTTTTTCGCTCAACTTCTTCATCTCCCTATCTTTTGTGATCTTTTTTTTTATTTTTCGCGGCAATCTAACACAAACACACAACCACTGATTGAAACTGTTTTAATTTTTTTTCTTCAGTTTCCAATTCAATCAAATTCCACACACATTCAAGCGAGGATCACTCACACATGCACACTAATCTCAAATTCCACCTTTTAATCCGTTTGAAATCACAGTAAACACTACTTCAATCACTTTAATCCATTGTTTAAACTTAAATTTAATTGAATTTTATATTTTAAATGTTTTTAGCACTGTTTTAAAACAAAAATTTTAAAAAATCACTGCGCTTCGATCGCAGGTTGTTCTTTCGACAAAAGGTAAATTGAGAGTAAAATTTTTTTTTCTCTCTCGCATCCAAGATCTTGAACGTTTTTGAGACTCTTAGTGAAAAAGACGAGAAGAAAATCGTAGAAATTAAAAATAAATTAATTTGAAATCGTGATTTTAAAAGGATAGATTCCATTTTTTTCTGAAAATCCGTTTTATTTAATTTTTATTACTATGTAAAAATATAAATGATAAGAGTGGCAAATGTGCTATCTTGTCGATGAGCAATATTGCATTAAAAGTTTTATTTAAATAGTTATTCGTGCTAAAAGTGTGTAAAATAAGCTACTTTTTATCAAGAAAATTATTGTAAAATACGATATACACGCCTATCGTCGTTTCCATACAAGATATAGCTCTTTATCCATTACTCCGAAAATATGTGACAGGGAAACTAATCTTTTCGAACTTAAAACATCATGATTTATTTTATATTTGTGTGTTGATTTTTAAAAAATGCATACAATTTTGTATTAGATAAGCTTTATAAAACACGTTGGTTTTTTTAAATACTAGTTTCGCCCGTGATTTTATAGAAAATGTTTTAATGTATGAAGATGAAAAGAAAATTAAAATTAATTTTGTTATTTCACTAAAAGTTTCACGTCTTTAAACACATTCCTCGTTTATATTATTATTTGTAGACGATATATTTGCTAAAGTTTCCACTGGACACTACTACAATGACCATATTAACAACTACCTGTACATTTTAACCCGGATTCGTCTCTTTTCTGGAGAATTTATTTGTTGGCTCACGAAGATCAATAATGAATGAGAATAAAAAATAATTACTCTCAGATTCTTTATAAGAAAAAATTAAATTACAGAGGCTTAGAAAATTTAACGATCTGTAATTGCTACTAAAAATATTAAAAAAATTAAACACCAACACTATTACAATCAATTTGAAGATTGAAAAACAAGTGAAATTGTGTGTGTTTAACTCACCTGAATTCGGGCGCACAGATAGTCTTTTCTTAAAGATAAATTATTTTGAATAAAGAAATATTCATGTAAAACTATATTACAAACCAAATCTTATTTTCTTCTTCTACGACGGTCTACCGGTCTAGGTCTAACCAATTGGTTTCACGTAATCAAAGCTAACAAATGCCCTGTCTATTCATTTGGCAATCTTTCACATTTGACAAGTGAATATCATGTTATTTACGAATCATTTCTTGTTTGTAACTGACAGGTTTTTGCCACCGAAACAGAATACACATACTACGAAGACGTCCATACCTTTCACACTTTCATCTGTATCCGTTTAATGAACAGCAGCAAATTATTAGTATTACAAAGATCCGGTTTATTTCTTCGATTCTATGCATTCCATCCAACTTTGAAAACCTGGTCCAACGAACAGCATTGACGATACTGGTTGTTCGACAGCTGAGACCGGGGTATTTTATTTGGTAAATTTATTTTAAACAAATATTAATCAAAGAATGTTGTTAGTGATAATCAGTAATGAAATTGGACAGAAAACATTACGGTTAGAGCTCGAACCGGGCCCCTCTGGAGTTGAAGTCTCTTGAACGCTTTAACTACTGGGCCACCCTGACCACCAATGCAATGATTCTAATTGGGTTATATCATTCAAAATTAATATTTAATAAACATCGTTACCGAACTTTTAAAAATGTTTTTATTTTAAGGATTAAACTAATTATTTCGAATCACGAAAGAGGATTTCATTATTATAAAATATGAGTTGTCTTGTTTAATCAGAATTTGTACTATTAAACCTTTATAGAATAGTAACTAAACATAAAGATTTTTTTAAGGTCGCAGATGAAGATCAGTTAGATAAATTATCGAACTAAAAAGATAAAATTTGGGAAAAAATGAATGCCCTCCTTCAATTCTTCAAAAGGCCAATTTTACTGCAGAAAACCAAGAAAAACAAACTGGAAAGAACTCGACTGATTTAATAATTAAGTAACAAATTGAATATAGAATAAGTGTTGGGTACTGCATTAAATTCGAACAAGAGTGCCCATAACATTTAGTCCTTGTAGGAAATCTACTAGAACTTGGTCTAACTTCAGGGTTTGGAGTTGCGCCGCATGTATGCACATTGCCCTTAGATATTTCCACCTATGCGGAAGTAGTGCAACGTAGTTTTGTAGAATGAGAAGAGGATTTTTTGCTCCATCCCCACAGAACCTGCATTCTCCTTCCTCGATGATTCGTAGCTGTCGCAGGTGCTTGCTAAGTTTGCAATGGCCTGTCAAGAAACATTTGACAATTCTGACTTGGTCTCTATTGAGGAGCATAAGCTCCGAAGTTCTTTTGGGATTGTTACTTCCCATAGTCGCTTTCGAGTGCACCACTGTAGTCTTGATAATTTTGCCCATGTTTACACATGTTGACTCTTTAATAATAATAAAAAAAATTTGGTATAAAATATAGTTCATATCCTATTAATATCATTCAATAAAATATACATTTAAGTTTAATTGCAGTAACATTACGCATAATATAAGGTTATATGAGCAAGTTTAGCTTAAGCCCTTAATAATTATTAATTGGTAAAATGAAAATAAATTCGTAACAAGTACTTACTTACTTATGTATTAAAACATTTTAATTGTAGCACGAGTTCTTGGTAAACTGTTTAAAAATTCCTTCTTCGCGAGCAGTAACTTATTCCTAAAATTAAATTGCTGGAAGCCGTGAAGAAGATAGCGAATTGCATTTGGTAATCATGTTTCAACGTTTTATCAGAAAGAGGACGACCCGAAAGCACCTGCCACATTTCATTAATTTGTGAATAAAATACACACACACACAGCAGAAACGAAATTTTATTAATAATATAATCGGTGAATTAAAATGCAAATTTTAATTTTCATTTTTCGGCTCCCTCTCTCTATTGGCATCGGTAGCTCGGCTCCACTCAAAATATTTCCTTTTAATTTGATATAATTTGCATTTTATTCAAATTTCTCTTAATTCGGGCACACATTTGTTTGTTGTTTCTACTGCAAAAATGTTGTTTATTTATGCACGTCGAAACTAGCTACACTGGGAATGGTCAATTGAATTAGCATATATCAACAGATATACAGAGAGTAGTAAATTACTGGAACAAAAAAGAGAAATAAATGGATTGGATGGATGGAGAGAGGAAGAAAAAGAACAAAAAAGCCGTGCTAATTTATTCAATAATAATTTTATTCTTCAATCAATTTCTTTACAAATAAATCTTTGCCAATTTTGTCGCTTATTACATTATCTAAAACACAGTAAAAAGACATTTTGGGGCCATCGAATAATTACTCGATTATAACAAAGTTAGAATATATTATTTTGAGGAATACAAATTGGCGCGATCATTTTTTGCCACCCTAAATCGTCTTAAAATTTACTGTTTTCTCGTTTTTTGTTTGTGTTTCAATGTGTGTTTGTTTTCTTTTATTATAAAAATGTTTTTTTTATATCATTTTATAAGTCTTCTTTATGGAAACTCGTTTCCGTTTCATTTTAAATATTCTTTTTTTAATTATTAAAATCTATCAACTCAGTTTGTAGGTTTTTAGCATCACAAACAGAAAAAATTCAAGATATTGGCACAAAAATCTTTTAACAGCTTTAAACGAACATTGAAAACTCTATATATTCAATATTTAACAACATTTGGGGTTTTTCGTCAACATCTTTTGGCTCTTCATTTGATAAAAACTCATGATATTACAATTATAAATAATTTAAGTACTATTTTAAACAATTACACAGTACAAAATCACTTTTTATGCCATTAGTTTTCTCTTTATAAAATTTTACTATAAATCAAATGGTTTTCAGTAAAAGCACTTGTTTATTATTATTTCTATTTTACTTGAATTTATATATTTAATTTAGTTAGTGAACAATTTCCTATGTCAACTGGAAAATAATCATATTCAACAAAGTAAGTGGGAAGTTTGGTTGAAACGTATGTGAAACATTTGATCATGATAAATATGTTGCACATTGGAATAAAGAGCTTCTTGAAACAAATTATTCAAATAAAATTAATTTTAAGATTTAAAAAAATAATATTTTATAAAATTATTGATTATTTCCCTATTAACATTTTTGTATTATCCACTAAACCAGTCCGTTTTTATCAAAAATTTTAATTATTAGGTATTTTATTGGCATTTTATATTTGATTTGTTGAAAATCGTTATATTGATATGAAACTTAATCCACTTTCATGAGCTCGGACATGATATCCTCTTATGTATTAAACTTTAAATATTTTGAAATGAATAAAACACAACATTTCGAGACATTCACAGTTACAATTTGATTCCTATTAAATATTTATGAGTGAGTGTAACATAAACAATCCAGATTATAACAACTTGATGGTCCGTTTAAATGGGTACTTTTTTTTAAGTTTTAATTGGCAATGTCGATACAATTTTCATCTAACAATCAGTATTTAAAGCTCTATCAAACACTTCGTCTGCTCTGTCTATTTGTTTTAAATCTACGACATTGGAGATTGGATAATTTTCGAGATTTAGCCTGCTTCTTCACTAGCTAATAATTCGTTCCAGTTATAACTTATATAAAGTACGAGAGTAATACGACTGTGCACTTTTTAGGCTAAGAAAACAGCTACCTTGGAATAGTTGTAAGGAGAATTGTGACGTCAATCTTTAATCATTAATCAACTAATTGGCCAAATCTCAACCAGCCTTCATCCACCGGTCGATTGAATATTCAAGAGCTGCGATCCATCTATTTTTTTAAAATAAAATTTTAGTAAATAAAGAAACTGTAAAGTACAAAAATGAAAATATTATAATATACCTCTTTTTGTCCATTTCGGTTTCGGTCGCAAAATAATAATGTCTCAGTTTTGGCTCCGGAGGTGTAATCTCAAACGTGAATTTTTTGCCACCATAATTATTTGACGGCTGAACTCTGTATCCCTGAAGACAGGTCATCCCTTAAAGCAAAATGCAAATTAAAGATTAATTAAGTGATAATAAAAATTAATAATTCAGTTTCTTTCATTATTTGTATATTAATTTATCACATTATTTTGTTTAAAAAAATAAAAATATGATAGGAGAGTAGTGTTTGATTGATTTAAACTTAAAAATTCTTTTCTTTTTCTGTTGTAAAATTCCAAAGTATTCGTTTTTAATAAGTCAATTTATCCATAAGGTTCAGGCTTGCAACACACGTACTTGTTGTTTAATACATCTAGGTCGATAAGATAAGGCATTATTAAACATTAAGGTATTTGAATGTCACGAGCGTAACGAGTGGTTTAACGATGGTCTGTATGTTGATTAGTTCTTATCGACCGTGTTTTATGCAACATTTTATGCATTTTACATAAATTAAGACTTAAATGAAAAAAAAACATCAGTTTTCTGTTTCATTCCCTCACTCTACGGTATGATAGGTAATACTATAAGTGGTTGTATAAATTGTATAAATATAAACGTAAATGGAACTAACAGGTAATGTCGTACTATTTTAATTTAAAACATCATATAAAAACAACGGCTAAAACAGTTAAACCATACACAACGAAACTGACGTCCATATAAATTTCACGGAGGTCACATATTAATTAGAAAGAAAAAGTTCTGCTTTTAAGAATTTTTATAAACACGAATATGAGAGCGGAAACATATGTACCATAATATCGAACTTCAAATTGTGCTTTCTTTCGTAAATTCTAAAAATGAATATTTAATAAATTTGGCCATAAGAATCAAAATTTATACAATATCTTAACTCACTCAGGTTTTTATAATATATGGCTAAAAAGGGCTTTCCATAAAAAGGAATTAAGTATTACGAAAACCGGAAAAAGCATTTTAATTTTTGAATCCTTCTATCTTTAAAGAGAAATTCAATTTAAGAAGAATTTTAATACTATTTATTGAGTCTTACCAAATGCATTTCGACCATTGGCATCGTGATAGAAATAAAGGCAAGCATCTTTGAGGACACAGTATCGCTTGGTCCACGATCTCCAGCGGTTTCCCAGTTTCATAAGATAGCCAAAGCAATCGGGTCTGGGCACGTCTGAGGGAGCCAGTCGTAGATTCTTCGTGCTCACGTCCAGCCAGGGGTCGGTCTGCTTCGCCGCGTGACTCATCACCGCCACCCACCTGCTGGTCGCCTCCTCCGTGTCTCCGGCAAGGAACAGAGTCGGATTCTCGCTGTCCTCAATCTTGAAGGCGAATGGTTTGCTCACCTCATTCCCACACCGCTCCACGTTATGGTTGGTCAGTAAAATTGCACCGACAGGTTGACAGTCCTAAAATGAGGTTTAAAATAAAAGATTATTTTTAAATGAATATTTGGAATTGTAATAACGTAGATACGGATTGTTAGATTTGTTTGAAATTTTACAGTTCCAATCCATACCTTATTATTATTAATCATAAAAAAACCCTATAATAGATGCAGGGAATATTTCACATTTATACATCCAAAGATATGAAATAAATTACTTTTCCATTCAAGTTAAAAGAAGATAACAATCAAATGCAATTGAAAAAAGAAACTAATAGGATTTCATAATAAAATTTGTGAAATTCCCAAATATACAGCCCTACTTAAGGCTAAAACCGTACGCTTGTCTTTGATATCTTTTCAACCAGAAGTCGCAGGAAATTCATTTATTTCATAATCTATTGATGAGGGTAGTATTACTATTTTTAATATATCGTAAAGTTTGTACTCAATGTACGTTTATTAGTTGGCCTGTAGCCCTCATTGAAAGTTTGTATATTTATATTTCGAAAAATGAAAAAATATACAAAAATTTCAAATTCACATAAATTGGAAATAATTATCAAAAATAGGCCTCTTTTTGCGTTTCTTGATACTTATGACGGAGTTATTGAACGATTAGTAAATTCTAAAATTAAGATTGTATTTTCTTACATAGGGCGGTCTTAGGATAGTAAGTGCTATTAAACTGCTCCATACATCCAAGTCAAACCATTTAATCCATTACACTACAAATCATCCGTTTATACTACTAACCAACATAAAATTTGATTGCTAGTTCAAATACATTTGGACTATAAAATTACTAAAAAAATATAAGAAAAATTATTATATTTAACAGTATACGAGTAGTAAAACAATAATAAAACCAAATTGTGCAGATTAATCACTTTCTTTAGTATCCTAATTGAAAACACTAACCGACATACAATTTTTTTGATCTATCATCACGTCACAAATAATTTGCACTTACATATTCTCCTTTGTAGAAGTAAAGGCAGTGGTCTGGTCGGAGCGAGAACCATCGGCGGACCCACTTCTTGGAGGCGGCCGGGTTGCAGCTGGCGTATCCACACTGGCGCCACAGGTAGCCAGAATATAAAGCTGTGTTGTCAAGGCTGTTCGAGGAGAGCAGGTCGATGGTTCTTGCCACCTCGAGCTCCAGAGTATCGCTGCCCGCGTGGGCGATTTTCACCACCTCAGAATGACTCTTGTCGATCACAGAAACCCCGTTCACAGACAGGACAATATCACCCACTTCCAGGCCAGACGTTTCCGCAGGAGTGTCTGGCTCTATCGCTGACACCACCACTGGTTTCGAGCCATGAATCCTAAATCCAAACTCTCCCGAATCCCGAGAAACGATCACTGTTTTGTCCGTATCTAAAAGAGAGAAAGCAATTGTAAACATGGGATTTAAATCAATTTATATTGAGAAACGCATTCCAACCACAAGTCTTTCCCCCTGAAACCACTTTTAAGGCTAAACCCTCTTTAGCCCAGACTAAAAACATGAGGCGCATCACCTCCTCGAGTTTTCCACGAATGGAATCTGGTTCATTGTCGCCCTGACAAGCCGAAAAATCTGAATCACAATAAATAAGATAAAACAATTGAAAAACGCAAATTCTATTCTAAAACCACATGTGATTTACCAAACATTGTTAAAGGTCGCTGTTTTTCGTCTAATTTTTGCAAAAAGTTTAATCACCACTGTTGTAATTGCAAAAGCAATTATTTTATTGCAGATTTTTAAAATTAAAACACGACCCGGTTTGAGAGAAATGCGAACACCGGCTCATCTTGATAAAGCCGCCGACAAACTAACCTATAGAATTGATAGTATTTATAGACAATGCTATTTTTAGTGATTCAATTATACGGAAATCGCGTAACATTCAACAGGCAGCAGTGTTGACCCATTGAGACGCATGTTTTGTAACAAAGTTTTATTAATAGTTCATTAACATAATGCGTGCTTTTAATCAGCTGAATTCGTTTCGGCCGAAAACTTATAGCTTCCCTTCCAGCACGGACGAAATATTAGCTCAAAACAAAACCGCGCAATATTTTTGCTTTGCTATGACAAGTCCAGATCAAAATAAATTGAAGAATAAAATCATCAAACGCACACACTTGCATCTACAGCTCCACATGATGACCAGTCTTTGCCAGAAATTAAAAATAAATCTTAATCTTAAATTCGTCCAATAAATCCATTAAAACTAGAACTCTTTACGTACTCGTATAATTATTTGTGACGTTTTATTTTTTAAATGGAATTCAATTACTTACTGAAACTGTTGCTATTTTGTCGCTTATACATTTCTATACAGGATCGCCTATGCACCAGCCTATGAGTAAGAGCTTGGTATTTTTTGCGGAAATCCTTTTCTGATTCTGTGGATCCTCGACGTTCTGACAATTCATAAGGTCGATCTATAATTTGATAATTTAGTTCAATATCAATTAAAGTAAGTAAAATCTCTCACCATGACCTTCAGGACCATCATGCCTTCGCCAGACGTCCTGATTAGCAATGCATATCCAAATGCCAAGCCTATAAAATCCATGATAAATTCCCTGTTCTGGATCGACTTGTTGCTGTTGAAGGAACTTTTCGCGTTGATTGATTTCGTCCAAAACGACACAAGGACTTGATCCTGCTGGCCTTAAGCTGGGCGTCTTGTTGGCTTCCTCCTTGTTCCGTTCCTCGCTTTTAGCTCGAGCATCGGAGCGATTTCGAAAGTGTCTCCTTTCACCGTGACGCTCCTCAGATCTGAATCTTTTATCAACCTTTTTGTACAGTCTTCCCGGCTTGACTGTCCCATTTGGTGAGTCTGCAAATCCAGCTGGGGGCTGTACGATTTCCGGCCTGTCAATGCTCTCCGTGCTTGGGGCAGTGTTCAAGCTGCTCGGCTCTAGACCAGCCGTTACGATCTCCACCTCCTTGCCACAATGATGACATTGAACCTTTTTAATTTAAAGTCATGCAACCAACTTGACAACCGAAAACGGAACTTGTAAAACTGAGTACTCACTTGGTGCTCCATGGCCAGGTCCGCCTCACTGTAGAAGACCGAGTCCGATCCCGGTGACACTGATCGAAGGCTCTCCGTCGAAATGGCCTTCAGCTTCTTCTCGGGCGACGTCGACGACCGGATGCAGCCCAGAGGCTTCTGCGGCGAGCCTCCCGGACTAAGGTGCATCTGCTTCAGCTGGCTGGTCAGGGCCGACGGCTGCGACGGCACCATCAGCGGCTGCTGCTGTGCTAAATAATTGGACGGGATGATTTTCACACTACTGCTAGTTAAATTAGGACTAATATTAGCATTATTTGCACTAGGAGGCGCGGCAGCTGATGCTTGAGGCGGAATTTGCGGCGCTGGGACCACAGCTGGGGTTTGAATCGGACTCTTGGCTGACTGCGGCTTTAGTCGACGCGGAACCGCAATCTCTTCAGAGGTTATGCTCCTAGTTCGTGGTGATCTAGAAAAGATAGGTCATATATTTTACTCGTATTTTCATATTTTTTTAGGTAACTCTCTCAAGGTCTATCTATTCTATATAAGAAATATATTTCATTGTCAAGATTAGAAGATATTCAAACATTTCCTCACAAATTTATATTTTGAGCTTTAAACTACATAATTAAATCATTAAGTAACATATTAGTCACAAGTAAAGGTGTTCGTGGGTTAATAAGCTGTATTTTCCAGAATAAATTTGTATAATTTGGCTTATAAGCTAAAGTGTTTTGAAGCGATTCATATTAAGTTTGATCAACTTACATACTTTGATAATTAACTAATTAGACTAACTCGTTTTTAAATTGGAATAAATCCAGCTATTTATAGAAGCCCTTGATTTCCATTTCCTCCAAAAAGTAGTGAAATTTAAATATAGAAATAATCAGAATTTAAGTTTCTATTTGAATGATTAATTGATAATTAAGTGTGAAAATAAGCTCCATCAACTTTTCAATCCAATGAAAACTACCATAATCTACAGATAATTTGTATTGGTCTCCCAATTCTCATGATTGATTGGAAGGTATACTTATATTTTTGTTTAGTCCTTTGGCAATTGAAATTTAAGAAGAATCCTTATTGGCTAACATATAAATTATTTTCATAAGGTGATATTTAAAAACTTGTTTATGTTTTATTGTAACTACATTTAAAAATAATAAATAGTATAAGAAATAAATTAATTACAATTATTAGTACTTTTATCCACAGTAACATAAACCACGTCATCCATTACGCCTTTTGTTCATAGGGTTATATTACAAAAGGTGTGATTGTACTACTAAAACCGACAAAAATTGTAAATTTTTTAAAATTTTTTTAATAGTTTAACTGAGTGCCTTTCTGAATTTTATATTTGTTAGCTATATTTTAAATAAAAAATATGAATTAAATGACTTTCAATACAGACACACGAATGAATCCTAACAAAAATTGTTATTTTATTCATTTTGCAGTGCAATTTGGGCAATAAATTGTACAATTATTTCAATAAATCTATTGTTAATTATTAGAATTTTAAATTTTGAGTGCTTTTGGTGTTATTTTTAAAAATTTTATTCAAAAATGCATGAAACCATATTTATCAATAAAAGCATATTTTTAAATAAAATAAATACTGTTTTAAAACCATTTAATTCAAAAGGAATAGAATATCAATAGTTTCTATTACTTAAAACCCGAAAAAAGCAACAGTAACCCACCAACAACGGGAGTGTATACAACTTTCTGCAACGTTTTTCTTGGGGCCAAAATGGCGCCGCGCTGATTTTTGTTTTCTAGAAGTAGCTGTGATGAAACTAATTCCAATATTTTTATACTTATACTCTCAATGAACTCCTTAACCTTATTGCCAAAGGATTTTTTTAAATTCTAGAAAATACCAGAGATAGTGATGTTTGAACTCATTGAAATGACTGCATTCAACTTTTTGCAACGCAATAAGGTAATAGTATAAAATCATTATTAAATTTAAATAAGGATTGTCTACAAAGAAATATGTAAAACCAGTATTTTGTTTGAAGTTCAAACAGATAATTAGATATTAATTGATTTTTTAAAGCTTTTCCTATTAATGTATTTATGGAAACAAATGTTTTTTGTCATTAAGAATTTTTCAAATCAATGTCAAGAAGTGACATGTATAGATGAGTTGGGGAATGAACAGATTTAAAATATTTTTCTTTTGTCACTCATTTACATTTTTCAAATTTTTTGTTCTTTTATCGACAAAACATAGCATATTTAATAATAATAAATATATTAAATCATCATATAAAATTGACATTTTGTAAAATAACTATAAAAAAGTTATTAAGATTACCTTCTAGTTTTAGGACGGAATCGTTTTGATTTGCTTGGACTAGTGCCATCTAAGATGTTTAGTGCTGTTCGATCATCGGGACTAATCTTCTTAAATGTTGAGTTCATTTTGTTCATAGGTGATGCCATCGTCTTAGGAGCATCTCCTTCAAATTCTAATTTCAAATTTCCTTTCTTTCTGCGTCGTTCTTCTTCATTCCAGTCGTACTTTCTACGGACCCTTGTAGTGCTGGAATTTAGAAATATTAGATAATTATTTAATAGGGTGTGTTCAAAACTAATAAAAATCTGTAATGAGCAATAGTCAATAAATTACAATGAACGGTTTTCAATCAAATTAATGCTCAAAAGTATAAAAAGTTTCAGTTTCAAATTAATTTTAACAAAATTTACATAATAGAAAAACTCGTACATAAATTATTACGTTTTACACTCACGAAGAGCGTATTTTTTGGAACTATATGTTGGTTGATGCATTTAAAGATTAAATAAAGTTTATTGATAATACCATCTTAAATATAGGAAATGGTGGTCTCACAAAAAGCTCTTATTTCAACCGAGCTATCCTAGGTTTGAATAATTCGCGATAAAAGATTTGCATTTCAAATTCAATAAATATTGAAACGGCATTTACTTGGTCTCGGTTTTATCGTCGTCGTCGGACACCGACTCGAACTTGGCCACGTGTTTGACGACAATCGGTGTGACGACATTTGTCCTGGATGGGGAGATTTTGTGTCTTGTCGGCGCTGGCTGCTGAGTCAAGTCCTTGTTATGGTACGTATCCGACGATGAGCTGCTGCTTCGACTACTGGACGCCGACTTGTTCTTGATATTCCTGCCGAGAACGAGGGATTTCGTCGTTTGACTGGCCTTGGTCGGAGTGGCTTCCTCTTCTTCGTCCTCCTCCTCCTCTTCATCATCCTCCCCATCACCCTCCTCGTCATCCCTTTCATCGCCATCGCCTGTCGGGTGGTGCTCCGTCCTGGCCATACTGTAAACTGAAGAGGCGCTCTCAAAACTCGAACCATCCACGATGGCCGTGTGATAGCTCTGGGACGAGGACACTGCAATTTAAATCATATAAAATCCCAACTTTAAATATTTGATTGAAGATTGAGGGCGTTTTGCTACAGAAATTTATTTATTATATCATCACACACATCAAATACCATATGAATATTCAAATACAAACATAAAACACCACATATGAATATGGGCAGCCGAAGAAGCATTGGGATGTGCTAAATATTTGCTTTCGGATTTTGGCTCTCGTTTCGAATACGTTTTATCGATTGCCCCGATCTCCATTTTAATTATAAGCAATCAACGTAAAGCGCCATAGAATTTTACTTCAAGCTTAAAATATTGATTTAAATACCTTACTTTGTATTAAACCGATTGGAATGATTGCAATCTTTCTTTAATTAAAAGTGAATTTCAAGTGGATAATTCCATAGTCATCTGTCAAAATATGTTTATTTCAAAATCACGAAATGTAATATATTTTATTATTAAATGTGTGACATCAGTCGGATCATATCTCTAAAACTTTGTTGTAGATTGTGTCTCTAAAATCTTTTAAAGAGTATATAAATAATTACTACTTAATACAATTGAGTTTGAAGATAATAAAAGAATTTTTAATTTTTTTAAAACAGATAACAAGACCACCGAATAGTTATTTAAACAACAAGATCGAAAAGATAAGGCATTATTAAATACAAGGACTGTTTTAGGCCACGAGCATAGCGAGTGCCTTAAACAAGGCCCGAGTGTTTAATAATGCTTATCGATCGTGTTTTATTCAAAATTTTATGCATTCTTGAATAAATTAACATAAAAGTCTTAAAAAGAACATTCGTTTTCCTAAAATAAGATTTAATTTTTTTTAAATTTGTTGTCTCCTTCCCATTGTTTTTCTTTACAATTCTAATTTCATGGGAAGATGGAGAAAACAATATCTTGTTTCTTTTACTCGCATAGAGGAATTACGTTAAAAATTCTTAAAATTATTTTATGTATTTTTGTTATATAAAATTGATATTATGGCACTTAAATTTGTTCTATGAAAGTAGTTTTTATAGCATAAGAGCTTTTTCTTTATTATTAAAGACTGACCTCTGTGAAAGAAATCCACCAATTTTATATGTACGCCACTTTTGTTGTGCATGATTTAACTGTGATTTGCTAGTGTAAACCGATGGCTTTTTAAATAAGCCACCTATCGGAGAACTAATGAACTACGTCTATTTAAGATTTATCATAGATGCAGGCACTTGCTTCGCTCGTGGTTTAAAACAACCCTCGTGTTTAATAATGACTTATCTTATCGACCTTGTTGTAAAAAAACTATATTTAAAAAATATAGAATGTAGATAATAAGACTCGTATGGTTCCAATATTGATTTTCCCTTTTAATCTACAGGTTTTCAAATCAGTGTTTATTCATGAAAAGCCAAAACTAGATCAAAAATGATTATTGACCAATTTATGCTGAATAAAAGAGTAGGAAAGAACCTTACTAACGTATTTTAATTAATAATTATTTATTAAAAATTTCGCTTAAAAAACACTTATTAACAACTGAAAACAATGTATGTAGAATAGAATCTGACGTCGTACCATTACAACCACAGTCAATATTTATCTAACCTTATTGTTAAAAGGCATTAGTTTATTATTGTTACCTATATGAAAATTTAATTTGAGTTAAAAATAATAGCGCAGTTCATATCATCAAAAATGATTAGTCATTTGGAGCCAATAACCCGAAAACGAATTTAATCCACAACCCAATATTGGCACATAAACGTGAGTATTAGCACAGGTCTACTACAGTATTTGGAAATGAATGGGCCCTCAGATGCATCAATGTGCCTTCATCATTCAAGTACGTTTCTTCTTCCGATGAGGGTGGAAAAGGAATTGCTTTCGAACCTGGTACTTGTGGTGCAGATGATGAAATTGCTCCCAAAGGTCTAATACCTTGCGATGTTCGCTTCGAGTTGTCGGTGCAAGTGAGGTAATCCTCTGTGTTTGTGCTGCATTCGGACACGTCCGTGTTGTTATTCGTGGCACTGGCGAGGACTGCTCCCGGGATGGCCGTATTAGAGACGACCATTCCTCCCTTAATCACCACCTCTTGACCAACTGGCTGCTGCTCACATCCCACGATGTCTGACGATCTATAAAAATTGTCAATTACAGTGAATAGTGTTTTCCCAATTGATGGCAATAAATAAAGAAAATAGTTTTGTGCGACAAGTGTGTTAAATAGCACATTTTGTAAGCACAAATGAGATTAGAGTTGGAGAAAAATCTTATACACATATTTTTTGCTGATTATTCAAAAACCATTCAGACTATTATCTAGAAAAGTACCTTAACTGTAGTTGTTGGTTTTGAGGTTTTGGGACTACGAATAATTATCAAGAAATTTGTGAAGCGGAATTACGAAAACTAAAATTGTTCTGATTATTTTTTAATATTCTGAAGAATTCTATAAGTTTCCGTTGAAAAATTGAAAACCTATAAAGACAAAGTTGTTCGAAAGTCAAAACAATATTTTAATATAGTTTCGCATAATATCAATATTGGTTTATTCTTTAGCTAAAGTCCTTAACACATTTATTATGGTAATGCAATTCAGAAGCCATACAAATGTTTTCCATGGAACAAACCATAACCACTTTATAAATCTACATTTATAGACAGTCTAAGACAATTCATCATTTTGATTTATGATGGTTCAATGTTTGTTTGAAGGAGTCCTTATGAATTATGATAACTGAATGTTATCGTAATTATTGAAGATTAAATATGAAACTTGTTTTATTTTGTAATGATAATATTTTCTTTCAATATTTTTAATGTTTAATTAAATTCCAGGACTTTTAAAACCTATGACTATATAGGAAAGTGTTTACTAATATTCTTTTATGGTAAAATCTTCTAATAAAAACAATATTGGTTATTTACCTCCTTTGGCCACTGTGAACCATAGGCTCCACTTTCTTCTGAACAGGGTTTCGAGTTCTTCTAAGGGTTCCCAGGTCTTCAACTTTCACGTGATGAGAAGGCGTCACTGAAATTGAGGGAGTCTGAATTGGACGAACCACATTCGTTGTCACACTTAGTCCCGCGGAAGAGTGTCTCTGAGTGGACAGAACAGGAACAACACTTGTCGTTGTCTGCGTCATTTGGGATACTTTCTGTGGAGCTTCGTCCATTTCCAGGCATTCCGTATCCACTGAACTTCGCTGCTGTCGAAGGAGGGTTTTTCGTTTCTGCGATGGAGAGAGAAGAGATGAACCGGGGACTATTGATTCACCTTCACGACCGAGGACTGTCAACTGAGACTCATTCCAATTGCCGTCGGAATGGTCTTTATGATCCGTTGTTGAAAGTGAATCCGAAGAAGCAAAGTTTGATTTTTCAACCAGTTCTTCGGTAGCGGAAAACTCTCCAGAGCTTGTCGATTTTCCAATAGAGTCTGGATACTGATCATCTAAACTAATTGACCTTTTCCTGAATGATTCCTTTTTGTATCTGGTGTCGAGATGGGGAGGTGGGATAATGGAGAGGAAGCTCTGCTTGTGAAAGATTCCCTCGTCTTTGATAGGCTTATCTTGGTAAAGGAATCGATCTTGGTCTATTTGATTGCTTTGGTTAGACCGAATGAGATCTTCTTCGCTCTGAGACATTGGATAAACACCGTCGTTGTTGGTATCTTTTCGCTTTTCTATTAGGATTTCGCCTTCGGATAGCGTCTTCTGAAGACATTTCCTTCTCAGTTTTGGACTTGTAGGACTTAATTTGGGCTTAAAATCGATGAAAATTTCCTGTTCTTCTGGCGCTGCTTGGCTCTCTGGCACATAGGAATGAGCATGGAAAATGTCATCCTGGTAGATGGGGCGATGATATGACGACTGATGAACCGAATTACGTCTAGGAATGTGATGGATTTCGGGTTTTACTATGGAATGCGACATTCTCCTCTGTTGATAATGCTGATGAACTTGGTGCTGGTTTGGGCAAATTCGATGTTCGACACGGATAACATTTTGTGGAGGTTCTTCGCCATTGACTCCCTCGGAACTTCCGCTGGTATTATGTCTACAGGGCTTATGACTATGGTCCCGTCTTGGTAAACTGTGCGTATGGAATTGATCCTGCCGATGGTGGATGCAGGACTTTCTAGGCAAGCTGTGGGTCTCGTAGTACTGTCTCTCTCCGGAGTCATAGGTGTGGTCCGTTCGGTTGCTCTCCTGGGAGAACTTGAAGGACATGACACTGTCCTGAGACATTTTCGAGGATGAGACTATTTCGCTGGACCGGAACGAGGCGGCGCTGTCTTGGGACGGGTTTCGGGAGTGGTGCGAAGAGGTGATGACGTCGCTGCGAGAGGTCTCCGTGTGGACACTCTGTCGTGAAGGGCTTCTCGATGAATGGATTTCGACATTATGAAGCTGAGGAGGTTTCATTTCGAAGGGGGATCTTGGGGGCTCTTCAGACTGAGTTCTGTGCAAGGGCTCGTGCTCGTGTTGCTGCAGCTGCCTTGGAATCATATTTGCTAGGTTAAAATGATGGTGTGGAGCAGGTTTTTCGTTAGCGGTTTGCTGGGCATGGCGAGTTGCAGCTTCGCTAAGGCTCTTCGTCAACTTCCTGCCGTTATTAACTCCGTTAGTCTGCGCTCCCTGAGACACCATCTTCACGCGATGAATAGTCCTTGGGCTTAGGTTCAAGTTGTGATTCGCTACTTGAGGCGGCTGCTGCTTATTCTTCGCACTCTGGACATCTGTCTGCGTAGCCTGGGTTTTCATAACATTCCGCTTCACTTTCTCCACGACTACGATATCTTGCTGTTGTTGCATTTGAAGCTGCTGTTGCTGGATTAGGAACTGTTGTTGCTGCTGCTGCTGTTGAATTGCCTGATGCTGATGAATCGTCTGAATCTGCAAGTTATTCTGCTGAAGAATAGAATGAGCTCCGTGCGGAATCGTGATTGTTGGCTTCTTCCCGCCAATCAATCGCTCATGGCTTCTGGTCGGTGTCCCGAGGCGATTGAAAGACGGACGATTGACAGGCGCTTGTCCAGCCGGATTCTGGGGATGGTGATGATGGTGGTGGTGTCGTGATGCTTCGTCGAATGATGTAAGTGTATGCGAACGAGCAAAACTTACGTGTTTCGTTCTAGAAAAGGAACAGTTTTTAGAATTATTCGACTAAAACGATAAATATAAATTGTTTTTTTATAGGAAATACTTGGAACCATTGAAATTAGGGGTTTAGAGGATTCAGTTAACAATGCTATTATCTGATAATCGGAATTGCTTAGCATCTTACTTGTACTTGTCTATTTCCCTAATAAATATTTCAATTTTGTACTTTAAATATTGACTCAAAACTTTGAAATTGAATTTTAATATGTTGAAAAAAACGATTTAAATATCTTAAAGTATAAATTTGTATTATTATTATATTATTATTTATCATATGAATTAAAGCATTACTTTTAAATTAATGTAAAGTTTTCAGTTCTTACATTCTCGTATTGGTTGAAATTCAGATCGATAAATATGAAATATGTTTAGAACAAAGGACGATTCTATTTAATTGAATATTTCTAGGCTATTTTCATTCAATCAATTACAGGGATGCATTTTCCTGACAATGAATTCTATTAATCTATTAAGTTCCATTAAATATATCTAAAAAATAACACTATAAATAGATTCAAATTAAATTTGTTTAGACAGGTGGAAAACTCATCTTGTTATGCACAAATTTCATTTAGATTATTGAGTTCAATAAACAGTTATTTCAGTATTGCAATATGAAACTAAGCGCAAACAGAATCCAATACTCAACATTCTCGATTTTTTAGAACTAACTTGTTGTTGGTATAAAATTTACAAACCAAATTTGTTATGCGAGTCAATTTGAGGAAGCGCAAATTTTCGGAATTTGAAGAACAATTTTCAAAATTGGCAAGCATCCTTGAGTTGCTTATCTCTTGCCAGCTTATCTAAAACTGGTGCCTGACTCATAATTCATTTATTATTAATATGGCACTCTATCTTTGCCTGACATGTTTCCAAAGTCCTGAAGAAGCCAATTAACTAAGCTTGTGTATGTAAATATCTTATAAAAATTGAATTACGGTGCGAAGGAAGGAATTCGAGAAAGGTTTCTATGCCCGAATTAAAGTTCAATTTCTACAAAGTAATTTAATTAAAAATGCAATTGATTTACCTAGGGGGTTCATTCAAAATTCCATCATTAGGCACATTAGAGGGTGGTGGCGGTGGTGGAGGAACTGTATGGGCTGGGCAACGGTAGGACCTGCAATATTAATTCGTGTTTTTATCCTCCTAATGATTGACCGTATTATAAATGTATTTATAATTTTGGATTTAAACTTTCTTTTTATTATTTCTGTCAAGGAGCTTTTTTAATTAATAAGACATTGGTGCATTTTTTTATTATTAAAATAAACACTCTGAAACAGATTATCATAAAATTTATATTGCATTGTGAAAAAGGTTTTTAAAAATTATATGAACATTTTTTTATAACTTTTGGTTTGTTTAAAAATATGAAACGATGAATTGATATTTGAGAACAAAGCAATTTGTATTAAGTACAATTCTTTATATCTTTATATATTAATACCGCAAAGCTTGATAGTTTTCTTCTATTCAATTTAGTTTAGTAATGCGTGTACACAATTCCTATATAATTAAATCTTTTTTTAGTATATTCTTTCATAAATGAGCCGTTTTAATAATTATTTTCGTAGATAGTTAATGATATTCAATAAAAAAGTGGGTTTTAAAACTGGCTTCCAAATGTTTTTATAATATTCTGTTTGGGAGGTTATATTATATTTAAAAAATAATAAAAAGACTAGTGTTGTAAAAACATCCTTGACAGAACAGGTTTTATTACTATTATAACAATTTTATGAATCGAAAATGGTAAAAAGCATAATATCACAACACTTGATATTTAATGTCAAATTGAAAAGGAATAAAAATCGGGCCAAAAAGGCATTCAAATTTACCCATTCAAGTGCTCAGAGCTTTTGCTGAGGAACGAGGGTTTGATGGGGTAGGCGGGAGAGCCGACAATGTATGGTCCCACGATGTCAACGTCGGTGCAGATTGGACGAGGGCCCTCCAAGCGGACGGCCTCCTCGTCGGCCGCCGACATCCAGGTGTAACGCTTGGCGTCGCCTCCGCCACTGAGAAAGGACGTGGGACGCCGCCGAAAATAGGAACTGTCCAAATCCTCATCGTACATAGGCAGGTTTGATGTGGATCCAGGCGGTGGGTATCTAAAAATATTTATTTAAATCGCTTTTAATTGTGAATCTATGGACTCTCGCAGTGCAATGACAGAAGGTTAAAGACACAATTAATGCTGAATGTTTCCGTTCCATTTTTAGAAAACGATTTATTTAATTTTTTAATATGAGTTTCTAATAGGTGTTTGAAAATATTTGCATATGACGATTTATTTGAACAATACTATATTAGTTATACTAATCACACTTAGAGAAATAATTATTTTTTATATTTAACAAGGCCCTAAGTTCAATTAATTGATTTTTTAATTTTATTTTAATATATAATAAATATAAATTAATATATTATCTTTTTAAATTGTCTTCGCTGTTTTTTTAAATTAAATGTTTGAAAATTTATTGCATTTTCGAAAATATATGCTAATATTGATGTACGTTATTTTCATATTGGAATTTTAATGAATGAATTTAATTGGAACAAAAACAACAAGTATGTTCATGTCAAACAACTATTAAAACACATGAGATAAATGATATTTCCTAAGAGACGACAAGATATAGTTTTCATACTGTGGAATGATGGGATGGAAGAATAAACAATGGGAGAATTATAAATTTGAATTTTCTATTAAAACACTCGCTACGCTTGAGATTTAAAAAAAACTAGTGTTTAAGAATGCCTTAACTAATTGACCTATATAACTATTTATACTAATCCACAATAGCTTATGACATAATCTTTATTAATAAACTGTTTATTTCTGTATTTTCCATTAAACAAAAACATACATATTTGTAAGTGATTTATTTATAGGAAATTTACAGGTAGATAAGCCACTTAATGATAAAACCGATGTTGGAACACTTGAGTAGATAAAATATGTAGAGAAAAATAAGACGATATAAGATTGCAAATTTTCTATATCACTAAACGACTCACTGGAGGAGGATTATAAATTCATGAGGTTGGTTTTTTGGTGATTGGCAATTTACCTGGGGTATTTATACATGGGCGCGTAGTCGTTGAGATTTTCGTCGGAGGGGGCCCTTCTGCCCACACAGACGCCGAGGAAGGACTGGGGCGCCCCTCTGCCGGACAGGCAGCCGAAGAAGCCGTCGCGCCTCGGCTGCTCGATGGAGCTGAGCTGGCGGTCGGAGAGGCAGTACTGCTCGCGGATGTCGCCCTTCGAGTACACCGAGGTCCGCGGCAGGCTCGAGTGCGCCCTCGCCCGGCCCATGTTCTCGTCCTCCGAGTCGTAGCTCCTCCCGCCCAAATTCACATTCGCCTACGAGATGACAAAGCCATTAATAAAAGGAACGTTCTTTTTCCCACCATTCAACAAAAAGCAAGTATTAGGTGGTAAAATTTAAACTTGATCGGATCGTCCTAGTTTTGGATTTGATCATTTTTTATTCAAAAGTTAGGATGTCAAAGAATGATCATTTACTTATTTGGAAGGAAGTACAAATAATTTCATTGATTGTACGTGATTGAATAGAAAAGCAATAAATCGGTTTAAATTGTTTTAAATACCTAAAAGATGTAAAAAGTTTTAAGACAAGAGCTAAAATTGAGAATTGCAAATTTGGATATTTAAATTTTCTTTACAATAACCTTGAACTTACAAATTTATCGTTTAGAGCAAGACTGAATTCTAAAAGGTATATTAATACTTTGTTCAAGGTAAATTTGTTTACCACCTAATAATAACATATAAAAACGCTGATACCTTTGACGAGGCTTCGATGTTCCCTAGTGACGAGGCATGTTGTAATCCACTACCTGGAACAGGAAATGTACACGCATTGAGTAAAAAACAGTGTCTATATTTATAAAAAAAAGAAAGAAATGTACATGTTGTGGGAAAGGGAAGAGAAAGGAAAGGTGTTGGGAGGTGGAGCAGGTGCCATAATTATGGTCTTGTGGATATCGTATAGCTTCATCGAGATTATGCAGGCGCAGTTATCTCATGAATTATTGAGTGTTTAATTTCAATTGAGTATTAAAAAGAAAGAAGAAAAAAACGGAGGAAAAAAGCAAGGGTTTCAATGAATGCGCGCTAAAGTGAAGCTCTTCAATCAGCAGAGCATTCGCCGAACAAAGGAGGTGTTTTTGCTATTTTCCTCTATGCATAACATTTTTTTCAATTCAGCAGGTTATTTTTATATTTTGCGTTTCTGCAAGAAATTTTATGATAATATCTATTACTTTTTTTTTGCAATTACTTATTCGATTACTGAGTAATGAATATTTAATTATTCACTTGAACAGAGCTACTTTCTTGATTAAATTTATCAGCGAAATGTTGCAATATTTTACATTTACTAAGCGTTGAATTGTTTTATAGTTCCTTATTCACTGCAAAGGGATTAAAACTTTAATTAATTAAATTTATTTCGTAGAGATAGGGAGTAAAATAAATTAACAAGCAAATGTAAATAGTTGCTTAAGTTTCAAGAACATCACTTTCATCAGATATTACAGAAATAAAGCAATTAAACCAAATAAATATTATTTGAAGGGTGTGAAAGTATTAATTTCATTAATTTGAATAGTTCAGGCTATGTCTTTTATTAAAAAATTATACCAAAACAATGGTTTTGTGTGATTTATTTCATTATAGTGGACCTGGTTTGTATCAGACATATTAAAATATTTGAACAAAAAACTTCCTATGGCAGAGCCAAACCATAACGCTTTTTAAATTGGTTACCCAATAACCAAAACAACCCCCATCGAGGGACCGTCGAATATTGCATTTCGCAAAATTTCACAAGAATTACCATAATTTGATTATTTTCAATTTCATCACAATGACGTTGTCATGCAAATAACCAAACAATGTTGTATATCCGTACCTGCGAAAATTTAGCTGTACAATTTGAAATATGTATATATTTGAAAAATTCTTTTTATACCAGTGTAGAGGTTGTTTTGAACATAGTTAAATATAATATAAAACAAATTGTATTGTATTATTTAATTGGACCAAACAACCCATTAATAAGTTATAGCCGTCCCTCATATATATGCAAATACTTATGAATAATCACCACTTGCAACCACCCACAACACTTGTGTGCGGTTTACCTTTAACTCCGCACTGAAAAAGAAATGATCACCACATTTCTATCTACCTTTTTCTGCTAAATGGTGATCAGGTGCTGAGCGACTGCCGAATGCCAAGCGCTGGTGCATTACCCTCAACTTTTGTGTGCGTTTTCTCTTTTACAAAAGAGGCTGTAAAGCGCAGAGCACACTAAATTTTCTAATGGCCCTTACGAGCACAGTAAAATGGTCAAATTATTGGACCCTTTTTTAGGTGCAAAGAGTTGTTCTCTTAACCCTGGCTGCACTTGAAAGAAAGTGCAGAGAAAATTAAAACCCTTCTCTGTAAAGGGTGTCCGCTTCTCTTGCCCTCTCTTTTGAAGAAGGGTGTGTGCTCGAAATTGCACACCCGCGCGCTGGGTGCTCCTTGCTCTTAGCCCATCGCCTCCTCCTCACATAGGCGTTATTCCTACCTACTTTCAAGCTATAGAAGGAGCTATAGAAGCTATTATTCGCCACCGCTCACGTGGGCAGTATAGGTCAAACACAGTATAAGGGAAGGGTACATGATTAGTTTAGGATAGACAGTTATTAGAGTAATGGAAAATTTTTAATTAAGTAGAAGTTAGTATTAGTGGTAATTTATATTTTTCAATTTTATAATACTTAGTTAATATACTCCTTCTATTATTTCATTACTTCTTTCCTTAAACTCGATATAAATCATCTAAAATTTTTAGAAATATTTAAATGAATTGGATATTAGAATGAATTCGATTTTTCCATAAAATTAATTTTTACTTCTTTACAATTCGAAATATCTTGTATACACATTACACATATGAGAAAGATTTATAACACACCAGATAAACAATTTATGAAATGGAGAAGAAAATTAACCTTAAGAAGTAGTTTATTCTAACGATAGTTTATAAATTAAAAATTTTTAATTAAAATAATAATTGATTCGACCAAAAATATGTGAAACTTATCTTAATCATAGTAGCAGTAGCAGCCCAGAAGAAATATTTGTTTTGTCAGATGAAAATTACTTTTCCCAATTTTCGAATAAAATAACCAAATTAAAATTAAATTAAAAATTACAAGCACAACGCAAAATTTATGAAATCGCTTGAAAAAAACGCCACACAAAACGCACGCCTACTTCAAATACAAAAGAAATGATTTAAAATAATTGTAATGTAGCTTTTTTTTATAGTGGAAATGTTTTATATAGGCAACTTAACTTCTTACATCTGTTTAAAGTATAACAAATTAGTTTAGAAGGTTATTTATTCAAGAACTCCAGTAGTTTATATTTGAATGTTTTTTATTTGTTAAGGCTTGATCTCTATCTAAAACTGCATATACTTTTGTTTGTATTGGTATACGTATATTTCAAACGAAAAATAAATCTTATGAATTTTAACAGAAATTAAATAAACAATAATTACTCAAATTCATTGGTCATTGTGTATTTGCTATATAAATAACACTGAAAATAGGCTGCAATTCTGTTCGCTTCATATCAAGTCCGGAAATAAGATGAAGTTTAATTATCATAAATCCTGAACTAATCTAGATAACAAGATGACTCAAGCTGAAGCACAATTAGGACTATATACTCAACAAATCATGAAGGCGTATTATAGTAGGCCGATTGTTGAACTACCCCAAATAAAACCAGAAATTCAACCCACACTAAACGATTTTCTTGTCATAAATTAATCTGACATTGACGGCTCGAACCCGACTTGGGATCACGACTTTTCCTACAAATGAGATGGCGAAGATGGGATATGAAACCCACTTTCAGGATTCGATTTGGGATTTTATAGTAGGTAAAGTTTCAGGAAAATTCAAATATCGATACATTTGCCCCTTAGCTCCAAATAAAACCATTTTGACAATTTTCATTTTATATATTGTTATAGTTATCACTTAAATAGATAGCTAAAAAGAAGGACTAGTATCCCTAAAGAACATTGGATTCCTCAATTTCTTGTTATAAGTGATCTGAAATATTTTTAACCTTTATTAATTGTTTGAACATAATTATAAAATAATATTATAGAAGGTAGAGATTCCTTCATCTAATTATTTTTTAGGGAAATTGGGTAATAATTTATAAATTATATAATGTAATTCTTCTTAGATTTAACACTTATTTTATCCGATAGTTATCAATGTTGTTGGAGTATAGTGTTATCGTTTATGTATGATATGAAAAGCTAATCCTATTTAGGAAGATTGCAGTTATTTATATTGTTTTTATTTATATACCTTATTAAGATGTTATTAGTTCATAGTCCTATAATAATTATAGTAAATACAATTTATTAGGAAGAGGGAAATAAATTTGGATCATAAAAAATGGAGTTATTTAACTATTAATTATGTTTCTCGCCTGCAGCATTGTTGATAGGCGGTTAGTTTGTGTGTGGGCGGCTTAAGGGATGTAGGACTATTTAATCAGTTCCACTGTGAACGATATCTCTTAATTTAAAAAGACAACAGACTATATCCTAATTAAATATTTATTAAAGAAATATTTGCAAGGGAATCCAGTAACAGTCTTTGCTTTTTGGCCAAAATTCTCTTCGAGACAGTGAAGCTTTGAATAAATATGTCAACCTCATATTTTTTTCATTACTAAATATGTGTTTGACATTCCCTGTAAGTACATTACTCAATTATGCTTATTGAGTACATTTAATATATTATTGATAAGAAGAGAGAAAGCGGAGAGTGTGAGAAAAAGAAGATGAGGGCAGAAATTATGATAATGAAGCATAATAATTCTCAAGTTGTGAATGTGTTTGTGCGTTGATTTATAATCGATTTGAGCCTTTTATTACATTGTATAGAGGAAGAGGTAATTTCGCCCACGACTTAAATAGCAAACTTCTATGTTTGCATCGGTAATGAACATAAAAACGTGCAAAATCCCAACATTCCGAGTGAGTTGCCGCACAGAAAGCGGCCCTTAAACACCATATAATAGTAGGCAACCTCGTCGCGCGTATGAAAGCAAGAACGAAAGAAAGCGAGAGACTCTTCAGAATTCATGTGGGACGACGACAGCGGGGCATCTGTTTTTATTACAGTAGTTACACAGTTTGTGATGAATGAACGGTTAATCGCTCCCCGTATCCCTGTATCTCTGTCTGTCGCAATCTCTTGTCTTCTCCTCTCTCCGGTCAAAAGAGTGAACTTAAAGCAGACGAACGAACCTTTGATTACACACCACCATGCAATAGACGCTGTTTCTCTTTAACTTTTCCTAGGTACTCCCCAGACTTTTTTTTGTTTATTTATATTAGGAAAGCCTTTATGTATTTTCAACTGTTTTTGTGGAAAAAAGAGAAAAATATGATTTAAAATTTAAACTTTAAATGACATTTTCTGTATAAAGGGTTAAATAAATAAAGCACCAAATAAAAATAGATGTCTATTTTTATTATAAATATTTTGAGTCTAAAAATATAAAGTTTACATTGTGGGCCTTTATAATTAGCATAACAATATCATAGCAATTTAAAAAGGTCACAAATTATCGTTTAAAATACCGGACATGGTGTTCATGTAACAAAATTGTATTACATAACGGCAAACATAATTTTGGTGATGTTTAAATATACATGTAACACATATGTAAAATAAAGACTGCTCCCGTTAACAAAGCTAATATTACGTACCTGTGTAACAAACATAAAACTTAATTCATTTCCGAGAAAATTGTTTTTTTTTTTGTTGATTTAAAGGAGCAGTTAATAATTACATATTTCGTTTTTGGAAATATAATTTTTATATAAATTATGTTATTACATTTAAAAAAAATTATTTATGCAAAGCATGTACGAACTGCCTTTTTAATAATGATAAATGGTTTTTATTTAACCACGTACGGGTGCTAAAATTATACAAATTATAAACTAGTTCACATGTGATTAATAGGCATCTTTTCTTTAAATTACACCTCTAGTTTTTTTAAAATTAAAATAAGGAATTGAATGCGACATATTTGGAGCTCGCAGTCCTGACATATCGTCTTCCGTTAAGTTTTGTGTTAAGTCTTGTGTTTGTATGAAATTTAATAAGACGGAAGTCGGGGTTGAAAAACCCCAAACAGTTCCCAATTCATAGCTTTAATATAAAAGTTCATACCCACCTATTATCTTATTTTTTATATGGTTTTGACTCTCAAAATAATAAATAAAATTGAAAAATTTACTACCGATCTGGGTGTTAAAATCTCTCATAAATACATTAGACTAAATATGAGGGAAAATTGAATAAAATTAAAATAATTAAAATAAAATGGTTTTATTAACGATTCGCCAATAATTGTCCAAAAACTTTGAGTTTACTCCAAATTTAGGTAATGTAGAAAAGTTATATTTAATGGATTTTAGATTTTTGGTCTTATTTTTATAGTTAGGCACTTGACATACGGAAGTGAAAAAATTGCCTTTCTCCCCCAAAATGACTACAATACCAGGCACCTCCACGAGTTTTATTAAGGCTCTAAAGTGAGTAAATTAAAATATTTGCAGCCATGTATAGAAAAATTTACTTTGTGACATTAATTTGCTTGTTGTAATTTATCAATTTTCCACATGTGAAAATTTTGCTATTTTTTTGCATGTTAATCTACGAACAAATTTGTATACCAGGCACCTCCACGAGTTTAATCAAAGTCTTAAATAGGTTTTTCAAGATTATCTAATACAATACAAGTAACCAGGATGGATGAAATGAATGATTCCCTAAAAAAGCAATGGAAGCACAGATGACAGGAAAGAGTCCAGTAAGCAAACTCAGGAAACGATACGAGGCAACCATTAATGGAGCTGCACAACGACTTCTAGGAATACACTACACGGTTGGAACGAAGTGGCCATCAACTGATAACAATGTTGGGACAAGATTACGAAGACAAAGTGCCGGGACCCATAAGCTTATATTGATATTCCTACTAAATAAAATACATTATATAGCATCCACTTTAATTGAAGTTTATAAATAAATAAATACAAAATTTAGTTTCTCTAAACAGAACGTTTGGTTGATCAAGAGAATAGAAAAAAAAATGTTTTGCTCGAGTGTAAAATTATTTCTTAAATAAATATTTAAAATTTAAATATTTTTCGTAGTACGTACAAAAATTAGTCATTAGGCAACGAATATACGAGGGCGGACTGACCTTAAAGTTGTCTATTAGAAATACTGCCAAAGTGAAGATGGATACAATTTACGGAGATTCGAAAGATATGATCAACATCCGTTACCTAGAATAGGCTAATAGGGGCTTTACTATGCTATAATTTTGGACAAATTCAATCCCTTATTATAGAATAAAACGTATCCATTTGGAGAGCAAACTATTTTTCTTTAGTCCCGAATTCACCTGTCCACACCTCCTCCGTTGTTATGGCCAAATTGGTTAAATTAAACTAGGATATGCTCTTTAATCTCCTATATTCTCTAGACATGATCCCAGTATGACTAATTTCAAAATTCAAATACCAAAAATGTTAAACGACGGATAAAAATGTGAGATGAATTAAGAGTTTATCACCGCCAAAAAGGCCTATTTTGCAGACATTCAGAAAATTATTTTTTTTCAACATGTTAAAAAAGTTTGCGAATATCACTGAATTAAATAAATTGAATTAAGAGAGTGTACTGAAAAATTAAACATTACTTTTTAAAAAAATTCAATGATAGGTTACTTTAAGGTCAATCCGCCTTTGTACTAGCAAAATAGTAAGAAACATCATTATAAAAATATGAAAATAAATATAGCAATAATCTCTTTCACTTTCCATTTGTAAAATGAACCAGAATAAAAATAAACCATAAAGTCTTGAATAAAACACGCTCCACAATTAGTATTAATTATTAAACATACGGTTTTTTATTCATAAAACACTCATAGTGTACTCTATTTTTAAAGATTCAATAATGGCTTGCTTATCGAACTTGTTAAATATTTTATATTAAGGAAAGAAAATAATTTTTATTGAAAAAAAGAATTTTCTCCAATTTTCACATATATAATAATTCTCAAAAAGTAAGTTTCCTTTAACTATATGAATATATTTGCAAAATCATATTTACATACATGTCATGTACTTTTAAAGCCATATTAGAAAAGTTTATTATGCTAGTAAATTAATTCTTAATATTCTGGTCAGTCCAACTTGTGTTTCATATCTCTTCAATTTGGGCCCCTTGACAATTAATTTCATGAATTCGGGCTTGAGGAATACGTGACATGTGGGCTGATGATATGCATGAATGACTTTTGCATTGAAATTGCTAAATGAAAATTTAGATTCTGCTTCAGCAAGCCAAACATTTAAGTGACCATTTTCTATAATTGAATTTAAATTAATAAAAACAATTTTATTGAACATTTGTATTTGTTTCCAACTTAATTTAAATTATATTTTAAAAGTAAAGTAATAGTTTTAAAACTGAGTGGAAATGTCCCAAAACAATTAATACTGAAGTCCAAAAGCAAAAAGCTTGTATCCCGAATATTAATTAAATTAATTTGAAAATGCGAACCCTTGAAATATTTGCAATTAGTAAAAAAATTATAACAAAGCCCTAGAACAGTGTTAATTTTAATAAATATTAAAATACGTGTTAACGTTCATACAAGAGATAAAATACAAATTTTAATGGAAAGTTTTGAAGGATTCTAGTGGAACCGTAGGAACAAAAGCCACATTTGAGGAATGTTGCGGTGCCCAAAATGGAAATAACTCGCTAAACAAAGGCTCCAAATTATGCAGACGGTAAACTGTCTCTGTCACACCTGTTTTTATGAATCATAATTACAACGATTAAATCTGAACCTTGACAGGACCACCTGAAAAGAGATGAAGTGATTTGCAACTTTTCACAATTCGTTAAACGTCCCTCTCTCTGTCTCCGATGCTCACCCCAAACTATGCCACGTTTCCATTAATATTTATCATGCTACATATACAGAAGTGAGTCACATTTATTTGCTTTTTGAATATTTGCATATGTATAAACCATACTACATTTACAGTGCTCAGATTTTATCTTATAAATAAATTTAAAAGGTAAAACGGAATTGGGCTCTATTTTCAGGACGTACTTTGTGGGCGATTAATTATTAATAAAGTTAAATGTTTTAAATGTTTTAAATTTACAGAAATATGCAATTAATTTTTTATCTTAAAACAAATAAAATTGTAAGAATTATGTACAAGAATTCTTTAAAGATAAGTTTAGTTATTTTCTTAACATTGGTTTGCAAATTAAAATAAATTGAATTAGATAAATATTTTTTTTGATTAAAAATCTAATAGAAAAGTATTCTTTTGTTATTTAAAATCACTTATAAGTATGATATTATCTATAAATTTAATCATATTTATTAAATACAATGAATCTCATTCAAAAACATTTAATAGATCCTAGATTATGGATCCTCCCGTATAGACTATAGCTATAGACAAAATAGATACTATTCAACTTTTGAACAAATATTTCAACTACAACTTTAATATGGATAAAATACATTGTCGCAATTAGATATTTCAATTGAATACAATCGATAAATGTCAAAAGTAAATAAGATTAAGGATTGATAACGAGTATCAAGTAAATGTCGAGAAATGAAATGTTACATATAATTTCCCCCTGGAGATGTATCACACATAAAAGGTTATTCTTTATTCTTGATTGATACTGTTCTGTTATTAAGATGAAAATAAAGTTGTATTTTGTTTTGGAAAGGGATACCAAACGGCATTTTATCATTGGTGAAATCCCCAATATAGACAGTGTCTTAAAGGAGGCCAGTCAGTGTCTTTAGTCTGTACTATTGCATGTTGACTGTATTTTAAAAGTTACACCTTAAACACTCAGATCTACGTGTAGTGGATAGAACTAATTGTTGGAACTAGTGGTCTTGTCCATCCCTGTGCAAATTCGTTATTCCTATCTCTGTATCTACAAAATTGAAAATATTTCAATAATGTTAAATTTAATATTAATTATTAATAAATTCAAGAAATTCACTTCTTGTTTGAACCAGTAAAAACAACGCAATCATTTTTATTTCTCTGCAAAATTTTACATAACTTTCTTTTTGCAAAAGTTGTTTTATATTGTCCACTCTCATTCAACTCCAAATCAAAGGAGAACAAGCTATTCTGAACACAATGAAATATACAAGTTAGTTGTCATTTTCGAAACATAAATATAGTGGGAAAGGCTTTGTGGAGACTCCGTTAAATCCTGAATTCATGTTTTAGTAATAAATAAAAAACAACCGGATAACAGCTTCCACTAGTGTTTTAAAACCGTCTTTTACAAATTAATATTAATAGGGATACATTGATTTTAGAGCAGAAAACTTCTATACACAAAAGTCTTCTTGAATTTCGTTAAATCTGATATTTGCATTTTGTTTTCAAAAGAACCACCGAAACGAGTTATTCGTTTCAGCAGCCCTGGTACTTAAGGACGATTTCAATTCTATTTTTGGACTAGAATGAAAAAGAAGTTCATTATTACGAAAAGTCTGCGAAGAAATTCCTAGAGTGCGAGAAGAAAAGTTAAGTTATTAATCTGTGGCTTTGAAGCGCCGCGAAGATAGTTGGCTGGTAATAAATAGTGAGAGGGCTGACGTGAAGATGAATATTTATGAGTTGGAATGGCAAGTTGGATTCGCGCTGAGAGCCCATTTTGCATACTTTTCTCCATTTGCTAGGAGCTAGGAACGGCACTTTTCCATGGAAAATAATACAAATTTCATAAGCATAAATTACAGTTATGCTAAGGGGTTACCATGAACATAGTAGTTGTGGGGATGAATCGTGTCATTGTTTTGTTTGGCCGAGCCATGCCATGCTCGCTTTTCGGGGTAAACAAGGCAATTAATTGTACAATCTCCTGGTTTCCGAGTCATCGTGTCCGAAACGGACAGAAAATAAGCGACAAGAGAATCCAGAAAGGAATGGAATAGAATGAAGATGAAGTTGATCCGGAACTACATGATTGCACAATATTTTGGTGATTTAGCTGAAAGTAGGTCAGCTCAGGTTCGGTGCACCTATGCCATGCAGAGAACGGCGAATAAAGCGTTGCAAATTTCACCCTTGTCCGACTCATGGCAAGGATTTTCTATTCATAGTCCGCTTTCCCATCTATTTTAAAGTTGGAAGCATTATTGCGCTTCCTAATTCAGAACAGGTAACACCGAATACGTAAAAAAGTCGACACCAGATCTGTCCGCCAAAAAAAACGTTGTGAAAATTTGTAAAAAGTCCAAATGGCACATGGGGCATTTTTCAACAATTTATCGGATTTTCGAGCGTTATAAATAGGGGTGGTTTTTATTTTTAATTAATTCAATTTCGGATGGCAATAAAAGCAAACTTATGGACTTTACGTGAAGGTTAAACAAGGCTATTTTTATATATTTGTCATGTGACTCTCCTCCTACCCCATTTTTAGAAATAATCGCACCGAAATACACTCAAAATACACACAGCATCCCGTCCAAGAGCCTATCTATTCCTCGAGTGTATGAGTGTGGGGAGGAACGAGTGAGTTTTCCAGTCCATTTCACCAATTTTCTCTGTGTGAATACGGATTGTGACTCGGAAAAAGTCCCCGCACCGTTATTGGATTATAATTAAAACCAGCATCAACATTGTTTCCACTTACACACAGCTAAATGGCGAGGTTTGGCTGGATTTTGCGATGAGGCTGCACAATAATTGGTATTAATTGGGTAGTGGTGGTGACGGCGACGGCGACGACGAGTAAATTAACTTGCATCAATTTGTCGACAAATCCTATTCGAGGAAAAACACTTGTTTTGCGCTTTGGCACTATAGAAACAGAGAACTTTTGCACAAATATTTTGAACAACAAACACAAAACTGCATCCATTCATCATCCAAATTGGAGACAGAGGTGAGACAGAAGTTGTTGCACTACAATAGAGCCATATAGAGGGGACTCACTTCACTTGGCACTCGAATTTGCAAGGAATAACCATTCACAAAAATCGCAAGCTGGGAAAAATCTCTCCTTCTTTTTTCGATTGAACACACAAACACATGAAAAACTGCCTCAAATTGCACTGGGATTTGCTTGGATCATCATCAGTTTTCGGGCTGCAACTTGTGAACACTTAAACAACTGGCCTGGCTCTGTTCCGGTGACAAACTGCACAGTCCCATCTCCAGCCAGGACAGTGATAGTCAATCTGTCGAACTGCGAACTTGACAGAACATTTGCACAACATTTTCATCACCCGATTACGGTGCTGCCTCTGCTCACTGATTAGGGGTTGGATGCTGCCCTCTTTCCTTTTCTCTCCGCGTATGTCTCTCTCTCGCACTTTTTGAATTTATTTCGCTATATCTCTGCACAGTTTCCTTCTCTCCTTTTGATTAACCGTCTCTCCGTGCAGCACAGCTCATCAGCTACACAAATTGTGGAGGAATGTTGTGTTCATAACTCACTGTTCAGACTCTGCTCCAGATGATAATCCTTCGTGATGTCTTTTTAATATTTACTTCGCCCCGGGAACTCTGAACACCGCCAATGCCATCAATTATGGATGAAGACCAGACCGCCCTGCTAAAAAATTCATCCCCCAAACCCACGGCATCTGGATAATTGCGGTGAGAGGACTATGGACCAGACAGGCTGCGAGAGCCAAAGAGAGCCGAAGAGAGGTGTTTTAAAATCATGAAAAACTAACTGAAACTTTTGTGGAAACTTATTCAAAGCTACCTGACTCTAAGTTTATACTTAGAACTATAGTTTAACACCTTTTCTTAAAACAAACAATTCAATCAATTCTATCAATTCCAAAATATCAACGAACTTCCTCATTCAAAACATTATTATTGATTGAGAAGAATTACTATATTTTCATCACAGCTGAGCTTTGCTTGCTCTCTGAGAATGGAGCTTAATGACTGTTCCTTTCTCCTTTACTGATACATAAGGCGACAACGAGGAGACTCTCCACATTTACATTATGTACATTACTTTAATTTATGTATTCCTTAAAAAGCATTCATTTTTTGGGGGGAAAGAAAATTAATTACCACAAATTTTGAATAAAAACCTAATCTGCAATTTCCTTTAATCATAACTTTATTTCAATTTTATTTTTAGAGAATTCGAGACGTTGAAGTGACCTAATTAAATTGGGGTAATGTATTTTTAATTTTGCAATTTCTACCCACTTGGGAATTACATGCGAATTTTTTATTCCATTTTTATTCAGTAATTGCCAATTTGGTGAAATAATTTGTTTGAACATTTAACATTAATTACTTATCAGAAAATTATTTATGGAATTTTAAAAACATATATCCCTTCTCCATTACAAGTTCACTTAAAAGAACTTAAATAAAATTTGTTGTTCTATTATAGTTTGTTAAGATTTGATTTTAATTTCATTTCATAAATCAATAGAGGGCATTTAATATAATTTTCCCAATTTTGATATAAAAAGTACTTATTTTCATTAATTTAGGCTTCAATAAAAAGTCAAACTTTTCTAAATGAAACATAATAATCATCAAATGCAAATGAAAATTGGGAAAAATAGCATTCGTTTCTCGACGTTTAATTCAGTTTTCTCAAAGGAAGCTATTCGCGTCTTCGACTTCGCCTCCTAGAGGAAACATGCTTCCTTCTGGAAAACCGAAACTTAAAGCGTCATGAAACGAAAATAACTATTTCAACAAAGACCGTAAAATTTATATATTAAAAAAGATTACTTTTACAGATATCTTTAAAAAGTACTATCCTTAAGACGTATTATTGTTAGATATAAGGTTAAACTACTCAATTTTTAAGCACTTATTCGTATATCTAGTTATTGAAGATAAATTTAAAAATATTTCTTTCAATTTTATTACTGAAAATTTCTTAAATAATTCATAATGCTTTATGAACCACACTAGTCATTGTATTGAATTTCAGTAAACTGAAAAATTATTCTAAACTTTTTATAACTTTAGAATTTAGGAAATTATCTTTTATCATTTTCAAGTATTTACTCGTAACAATAGCGAGTAATATCAATCACCTTTACAACATTGTTGTAATATAAATAATCGTATTTGTGCTTTTATAAATATGTAATAAGCATGATTATAAGACTTTACATAGATATACGAGTAATAAAACTGTATTTAAATAATTACACTTATAGCAGAGAAGAATTTACAGGATTATTTTATAGTATGTCTTTACCATGAAGATTCCAACATATGTATTTTATTTTCGTGCTTATTATTTAATCTCTAATTATATCCGGATTTGAAAGAGGGAAGGATAAATTTGATAGAAGAAAATTTAAATAAATATTTGATAGAAGGATTCATAAACAAAAAATTTGATTTTTTTATGAATTTAAAGTTAATTTAACTTTTTGATTTAACATATTTTTTATATGACAATTTAAATAGAATATTTCAAACGAATTGTAAAAAAAGGTTATTTTCAATCGTGAGGAATAAAATACGTGTTTTAATTTATTTCAGACATTATTCTCTAGTATTTTGTAATAAATCAAATTAAGAATAGTGACTGATGTTTGAATCTATCTTTTAAGCTTTAAAAAGCAATTCAAAGTCCTACACAATCGAATGGAAAACCTTTATTCAAGTGTGGTTCCATTCAACTGGCATGAGCTGTACACGTATTGTGTTAAAGCCAGCGTATTTTACAAATGGGGTAACAAAGTCTTATTCACAGGGAGGATTAAAGAGAAAATGAGTTTAGGCTTTGAAAATTCAATGGTGGTGGTTGTTGGGTTTTCGGAAATTCCGGAGTTATTCAAGGAATCGTTCGGGAAATTTGATATGTTGGAGGAAGAAAAATGAAAAACGGGTGGAACGATTAAAGCAATAATAATGGGAAGGGAACGGTAACTGTTATTGAGGTTCCATCTAATTAAACGGTGGGCTCTAAAGGTGCTGTTTGTTGTAATTTAACAGGTTCTTTTGGCAGGTGCGAATAGATGGGCTTATGAATAATTTAAATGGGGGGCTTCACTCACCTCGACTCATTTTGCCGGCTGGTGTTTGCAGCTGCTGAATTCCTCTTTAAAGCTTTTAAATCCTCTCTCTATCTCTCTCTCCGATTCACAATTTATTTATCAATAAAAATTCACTACTTGTTGTATATTTTGAATGCTATATTAATACCGCCTAGAGATTAATTAAATTGAGGCTATCACCATTTATTTTTAGGCTCTCACCACTTTTGATCCATAACTTTTTATTTTTATTTTCACAAACACTTTGGCAGCAGCTCTGCCTTAATCTTTCTATATCCACTGACGATGAGATCAGCACTCACACCACTACACATTTTTATGCAACATCTCCATTGAAATTCCGGTCAATAATTTAATTTTCCGCTCAATGTCATATCTGCTCCCAGATCTGACCTTTTTCCCCTCATATCGTCCTCATTGACTCTAATATATCCGGTCGGGATTTTATTTCACTAGGCCACCACAGTCATCGCCGCACTGTAAACACACATATACAGAGCACACAGAGTATATAAATAAAATATTCCTTAATCATTATGGAATATAATGCCAAAACACAGTCCATTAATAATGTAAATATAAAAAGAAAGAAAGAGAGAAAAAGAAACACCTACAAACACTGTTATATTTACACTCAATAAATCCGCAAATTTATTGGCAATTTTGATGCGAATAATGGTGGAAACATAAATGAAACATCCCCTTAGAGTAACTCTTTTATTATTGCCTACATCTTCTATTACATATATAATGTAAGTACATTACTGTTCACCAAAATGAGACAATCATTATTAAATTTTAACATAGAAATCTCAGCTCAAATTTTGTATGTTTGCCATAGAATATAAATTTTTTTATGCATTTTTGTTGCATAAAATTGACATTAGAATAAAAAAATTTGTTTGATCAATGACGTTTTTATAGCACAAGTGTTTTGAAGAATTCTTTAATTATGTACATCCGTATCATAGTGTATGATTTAACAGTATGTGTGGATGATTTTGCAACATAATGGAAAATTTCATATAATTTTTTATGATAAAGTTAAGACAAAAAAGGTTATTATTTTTTAATTTAGTCAGTAAGAATTCTATAAAATTAATCAATAATAATTCTATTAATATGATAATAACGACGTACATTGTATTGATTTAGTTAAATTATCATTTTTCTTTAAAACAGGAGATAATTGACGATAGAAATGAAATTAGGTTCATTCGTTAGTATTTAATTTTCAAAAAGTAAGAAAAATTATAACAATAGTTTTTGGCCTTTTTTCAAAGCAAGTAAATCATATATGCATTTTTGTCGCATAAAATTGATATTATGGCACTAAAATTTGTTCTGTCATAGACGTTTTATAGCACAAGTACTTTTTCAATATTATTAAATTGTGACCTCCGTGAAAGAAACCCAACAAATTTATAAAGAACGTCCGTTTCGTAGTGTATGGATTAACTGTATTTGTGGATGACTTCATAGCAAAACGAGTTATTTAAATCTAAAAATAACGTTTTAAAGAGATGCACATATCGGATTTATCTTTCAAACAGAACATCACGGATTGTTTTAATTTAAAATTTGGCGTATTAATTGAAAGATATCAAGATATTTCCTATGAGCGAGTAAGAAAAACAAGATATAGCTTTCTCCGTCTTCCCATGGAATTAGAAAAGGAAAGAAAAAAATGTAAGGGAGACCACAAATTTTAACAAAATTAAAATTTGATTCTTTTTTAATTTTTGTGTTAATTTATTTAAAAATTCATCAAATTTTGTATAAAACACGGTCAATTAGTATTATTAAACACTCGGGCCTTCTTTAAGGCATCCCTAAGCTCGTGGCTTAAAACAATCCTTATGTCTTATTTTATCGACCTCGTTGTATAAGTTTTATTCTTTTATATTTCAACTTGTTTTTAGTTTTGCTTTTTAATATTTCATTATATTCAAGAACCTGATTTAATATTGATGTTCAAAAAATTAAGTCTTTTTCTGAATAATTCATTAAGGAACCAAATCTGGTCTTAAGTGTCCCTTTACATTTTATTTTATAAATATGTTTCAATACTAAAATACAGTTTTTTTGTACTTGTATTTGGTTTTTTCGTCTTCACTTCTCAAAGCTTCTTACAGAATTGTTTGATCCCATTTTCCTGGCCTGAACTGTATAAGTGAAAGGAGAATATATAGTACGAAGGAAGTCATTTTCAGATTTATTATCATCAATCGTGATGCCTACATTGCTCCACATAGGACACTTTCTTATTTGGGCACAGAGTTTATTTTATGGGCCCGTCCTGAAGATTAATCAAAGCGAAACCTATTCAAATGCCTCGTCGCTCGACATGAATAATTGTCGGCTGAGAGAGACAGTACAGCGGATTCGGTCCTTTTAAACAGGACTCGGACCGTGTTTCACGTTTTGTTTATTCTCGTGTAGCGGTAATTGAGGTTGTGGCTTGGCTTGGTCAGCAAAACCCCGGATGCTGTCTCTTTTAACACCTCTCGCCCCTCACTCCCGATTCTAGAATGGCTTAATTCGTTGAGGTCATTCCAAATGATAATCAAATTACATTCAATGGACACCGCTTGAAAGTGAACCATTCCACAAATAATTTAATAAAAACAAAGCATGAGATTTTTGTAAATTAAACAAACCCCTTTGTTAAACAAATAATTTGCGGATTGTAAATATATCCTTTTCATAATACTCATTCATTTATGTTTCACGTGAAAGTAAGGATTTTTTAATTAATATTTACTCCTCTTTTCGGCTCTTAAACTACGATTGAAGATTGAGATGAACTAAAAAGATGGAGATGATTTCCTGGATTTAATTGGTATTAGCTATAATTATTTTTAATAGAGAAAGTTCCTTGTAAATTTAAATCATCAAAGAAGTAAATGCTTTTTATCTTTGAAATGTTAATTATTTTATTATTTTATAATGAAAGTTGTACCAATTATTTCAATTAAATTTTGATAATTTCATTAAAAATGTTGTGGTTTAATTCCTTTTAAAAAACCTGAAAAACTTCCCTGACCTAAAATAACTTTGACAAAAGCCGGGAAATTGCAAAAGTCAATAGGTTTTGTTTATGCGAAACGAAATCAGTGCGCACTTTTGTAACTTTGACCAACTTTGGCAAACATCCCACAATCACGTTTCCGAAATAAATCATATACTTAGTTTACAAATGAATACATATTTTATGCGATCATAAATCAATAAAATGTTACTTGCAAACCTCATGTAAGCCATCAAAAAATGTTATGCCAACTAATTTGACAGCATTCAATAAAGTTTAATACGAAAGTTAACATAAATATTCCCAATTGTACTAAATAAATATTGGAAAAGCCCATTGAAATTAAACTTTTTCACATAAAAGTTTTAAACTGAAACCGTATAATTATTTTTACGTTTCAATAATTTTATTGTATAGTGGGAATTTCATAAAATAAATATATTTATTTTATTGATAAATTAATATTAAAGTAGACAATTTTTTTTAAACAAAAATGCCTTTGAAAATTTTAGATTGTAAATGTCAAAAGTTTTCTATTTCTTGTCAAAGAATAAAAGCAATCAAAATGTCATTCCCGAAACTCTAGACTTCTGAACTTTGAAAGACATTGTCATTTCTATTTTTTCAAATTTTGTCATTTTTTCTCAGAAGTTTATGATGTTTAAAATTGATTATCAGATAACAGAAATTCTTATAAAATTGGCTTCAAATGAAGAAATATTAAATTTTTCTTTAAATATATCGGTATAATACATACCTGACTAGGATTTAATAAAAGAATATTAATACCAATCAACCCCATATTAGTTGTCCAGATTTTTAAATGTTAAATGTATGACGACATAGGCTGCATTGTTTGAAAGGCACAAAACACTAACCCAATTGAATTGAGAACTGGACACATGAACCATCTCCAATGACAGCATTTATGGCAACTATTTTATGACGGATTTAAAACACCTTTCGACTTCCTATAAGGAATTTGGCAAAACTGCACTTTCATTCTTCATCGCGCTGGAGTGCGCTTATTAAATTGTATTTAATCAGTCATTTCCTAGCTGCAAATAAATTGACATTAACTGTACGCGTCGCACTTAATATATACAAAACCACAGATAACTTTTGGCTCTATTAATCAATAGACATCTTTTCAGAAATCTTTTGAGATTTCCGATCGGTGATGTCGAAAAAAACGGCGACTGAAAAGGTAACGTATTCAGTAAAAACTCTTTTCCGTAAGTACATCGTTATCTAGTTTGAAAAATTGTACCTAATTTTACACTATTTATATAAAATTTCAAAACTTTTTTGAACGGATTGGGTAAAAGCGTTTTGCGTTTATTTTTTTATTTGTCGCAAAATAATGAATTTTCTGCATATTCGAAACAAAATATATTGTTTTAAGTGGTTAAGACACATCTTTAGTCTCTTTAAAAGTTTCTTGTGGCGAATTTATCAAATGAAACCAATCAATGACAGCGCATCCAATGACGTGTCATTACCACTCCTATCACCGATTATTCCAACCTTAATGTTAGTTATCGTTGATTAATACTTTTGAAATTAAATTCTCTTATTAATTATCGCGCTTTTATCATAATAATTTGATAATTTTAAAACATTTAATCGATACATATGTAAAACAATGTCTAACTTTTGGTATGTTTTCAGACTTCAGATAAATATCTAATGTTACACAAAGTATCATACAATATTTGTATGAAAAATCAATGACCCACATCACGAATAAACCCTAAAGTCAGACTGACAAACCCATTTCATCAGAGCTCCTAAAATTTGGACCATTTTCATGACAGTTTTATTAAAATAACTGTTTGAAAACCCGTTTTGTCAATTAAGCATACAATTGTTTAATCAGGTTATGTCATTTCGAAAATTGGGTTTGCCCTTTTCTCAAAGTTAAACAAATTTCAAAAGTTAACACATTTAAACACAATAATATAACAATTCAAATAAATTATAAATGCATAATTAATTCTATTTATTTTTATTTCCAGCAGAGTGGAACTTCATTTAATTAAATTGTTTCTAGGTTTGGTTACAGTAAGTAAATTGGCAATTTTGGCTCGTGTATTTCAAATTAATTAAGGGTATTTCGCCTCTGGACACTTATTATTTATTCAAGAGTATAAAGTTTTATTTAAACTCAGAAATTAGATTCAATCCGTTCCAGGAATTGGATGGCAAATTATTAAATCATGATTATGCTCTTAATTTGGAGCAAATTGCTGATGGAAAATTATATTTATTCATTTATAATGAAATAATTGTAAATTTTAAGATATCCTTGAAAATTGAGAAGAGTAGAATTAAAATTGAAACCAATATTCAAAATGTCTCATAGATTTACTTACTAATTGCTATTATGTCATAGTAGTTTATGGTCCACTAATTTTTTAATATATATCTTAAATGAATCATCACTTTAAATGTGATAGTCTATCTATCTCTACATTCAACTTACGGAACTTGGCCTAAGCAATTATTACTTGTACATAACCAGTTGTTATTAAAAGCACCCATACAAATTGACTATCAATATTTTTAAATTACTAACATTTAATCGCTATGGTTTATAGTTTTGTGATTAAAAATACGTAACAACAATTTGCATTGGGCAAATTTGGACAGATTTCATTACCAAGATTTGTCTAACACAACTGTTTCATCCTCCCATTCTCATTCGTTTTTCTCTGTATCCATAGCATTTATAATTGAAACAGAAAATGCGCGTCCTCTCCAAGCTCTGAAATCTGTCGGACACATAATTACAAGTAAAGATTGCAACTGTATGTCAAAGGGAATCCAATCTCTAAACCACGGTTAAAATTCAGAAAACAAGCTCCCACAAGATGGAGCCAGTGAGTTCTTCGAATGAAATTTTATAATTAATATTTCAAATAAAATTAATGTCCTTATTCAAAATTGTTAAATCGCATACACACAAATTCCGAAATAAAAATTAGACGATGGTAGGCAAGTCGACGACTTTTCCTCTTAAGGCACCCTGGCTCTCAAATGTAATAGTATTATATTAAACAAATGTATTTTAAATTTATTTCCTAATCCATTTATCAAATGACTAAATTTTTTTATTAATAAAAGTAGTTAAGTTTATAAAATTTTTTAGAAAAATGTAATAAATTAATTTTTAATCAAATTCAATTTATATTCTGAATTCTTTTAAAAACATAAGAATTATTGAATAAAATATGACATTTAAATCCAAAGCATGAATGTCGAATTTCTAAATTTAAATTATAAAAATAACTAATACATTTTAAAATATTGTTCTTGAAATAGAAAATTATCCTTACAAAGTCATTTGAAATGGATTAAAAGAGAGAGACATACAATTTTAATCAATTTCCCTTAAAAAAATCCTTTGTAGTTTCTTAAAATAGGAAACCAATAAAAAGCGGAAGAATTCAAAGTATTTGAAATTGTTACCGGATAAAAGGGGCCGACAAAGTTCTATTCGAGCGCAATTCTTGTGTATTAATTTTCCATCCTGACCATAAATATTCTGCTGATTAAGGAAATGTTTGGCCGGAAGAGACTAATTTCCTTGTCGGTTCTTTTAATTTTCAATTATCCATGTCCGCGTTTCCATGTTATGTTTCTCGTTGCTCGGCAAGGAATAATTAATTGTATCTCCATTATTAATATTGCTTTTTAATTACCGATCCTCCCCGCTTCCAGCCAGGCATTTCCACGATGGCGATTAACGCATGTAAGGCGCTGTCATTAAAAAGCTCATTTGCCTCGGAATTCAGTTCCACCCAGATGCACACTCGTCAATTTTGGTCGAAAAAAAGAAAAAAAAATGGAACAAAAGTACTCGGATAATTTAAAAAACCGTATTACTATTAAGGAAGCTGAACTTTCAGAATTAATTGTATTGTGAAAACAGTGAATAAAATATATGTTTTCATAAAAAATAACTTTTAAATATAAAGTTTTTACAGGTTAATTGGTCATTTGAATAAAACATTCAATTTAATGGAGCTACAGCTGCGAGAAAATTAATAGCCCACCAAGCACAATTTTCAGTTTTAAAGTCAGTATAAATTTATAATGCATTAAGTTTTAAAAGTTGGTATGCAGTTTTGTCTATTGATTTATTGTATCTATATTGATATGTTTGATATTTGAAAACAACAATTTTTTCCATAAATGATTATGATATTTTTGCAAAATATCAATTTTGTGAGAAAAGCGGAAAATCGCGCGAGACCAAAAGTAGCCCGCTTTGACACTTATTCAATAAGTTGGCTTCTTTTTGGTGATTACCTTTACCAACGTAAAATCAAATTAATCTTATAACTGTTGTTGGTTTGTCATATTTACGTTAAAGATCAAACAAATTGTGGAAAAATATGCTGATTAAGAATTATGAATTTTAATGTGAACCAACAATTTGCATACATAATTAAAGTTAATTTCAATTTAAAAAAATTAAATGTTTTAATACAATTAGTGGAATCATTTATTGTTATTTTCTTTTAAATCCATTTTGTCTTAAGACTAAACTTATTCTAAAATACTTATTAAAAATTGAATTATGGAAAAATCAACTATTAGGAAACCCTTAGTTTTTTAAGATAAAACATTGGTCAATTGTAACCCATGAAAAAATGAAAATAAACATATATTGAAAGAAAACGATATAAACGCCATAAAAATCTAAAATAAATTTAAAATGCTTCTACATAGGTCTTTAAAATAGCCTCTGAATGCAAAATACCTATTCAGAGACAGCAAAAAGTATAGTAGTCGTTTTAGCCAGTTAAAGAGGTAAAGAAATAGCTAGGAATAGGTGCTAATGCTTATACAATCTGAAATGATCTCTACAAACATAACTCAACAATGGAAATTCAAGAAAAGTACTTTTTTAGACCAATAAGCCCATTGTCAAATGAATTATTTTCAGTAAGAAAAATGAAAAATTCCTCACAAAAAGGGAGATATGTTTTGTGGTCAGAAGAATCAAAGTTGGTATCTTTTATGGTGTAAGAAGTTTCTGAATCTATGTCAAATGACCTCCAAATTCAGAATACTGATAAAGGAATCAAACATCCAAATATAATTATTGAATAACACTCTATTTGACAACTTTTAATATTAAAAATTTATGGTTTGAATATTACTATCGGAATTTAAAAGTATTTTCAACAATTCAAAATCTTTTTAATGATTGATTTAAAATTTATAAACATTATTTATTCGAATCGGTTTTCCATAGAAATTAAGCCTTTCATGTGGGTAAGTTCATCTTTGATCATCACGAGAAGGCTCTACTATTTAGATTTACTTAATCATTAGAGCCTTTTCGATAAAAACAATTATAAATACTGACATAGCATGATATTTAATAAAATATATTTTTAAATATAAAAATCATATTAATGAAGTAATATCAAACTTATTTATGCATTTTTGTAGCTTAAAATTG
>JXOV01008625.1:8861-39563 GCA_001014945.1 Clogmia albipunctata | reverse complement strand
GTAATTGGCTGCGAGTATTGAATTATACTTTTTGNAGTCTACTTTATTAAAGAGAAATGAAAAATGTCAAAATATATATTCCTTCTAGGCTTCTAAGTTAAAAAAATTATAATTTTTAGTAGTTAAATTTTGGCACAAAGTACTAATTTCGTGTATTTACACGATTTGTAATTGGCTGCGAGTATTGAATTATACTTTTTGCATTATTCGAAGGTATAATATTAACATTTCAATCGTCAAAGTAAACAATTTCATTTAAACACTCTTTTTTGAAGAAGAATCACTTATTTTCAAAGTAAAATGAAAATGACATAATTGTCAAAGGGATGCTTGATTAAATTTTGATTAATATATATGATTGTTATTTCCAATGATTACTAGATGACACGCTTTAATTGCGATTTTTTGCTATTATTTTTGCTCAGAATGAAAAATATTGTTCAACATTGTACTGAAAATTGGACTTTTCAGCATCTCGGAAGAGATGCTAAGCAATTTCAATACAATGTTGAAAATAACTATTTCAACACTACGATTATAAAACAATTTCTGGAGGATATATTGGCTACTAAAATAAAAACATTTTTCAACAGAATTGTATAAAATAAAAAATCATATTGTTGCTTAATATGCTTTTTAGTCTAATATGAATGAAATTGTTTTTAGAAAATGGCTTCTCAATGAAGAAATAAACAAACTCATTAGAAGTTAATTTTATCTCAATATCAAGACTTTTTAGAAAAAATACCCTACCAAATTATTGAATTTATCGTACATAAACTGTTAATTACAAATTTAAACTTATAGTTTTAAAAAACAGTCTAAGTACGATAAATTTAATAATTTGTGATTATTTATATAATTTAATAAATCGTTTAAAGGGAAAGAGTATTTATTCTAAAAACAGAAACCCGTTACTCCATCATTTTAAATTAAAATTTTCAAACGGTAAATTACGTCTTTGGTTTTTTTTCTTATATAATAATTTTAATATTTTTTAATCATATTTTTAGATAATTTTGATGACAGATAATAAGCGATAGTTGCTAGTAACAATGCTGAAATTCCTTGTAAGTAAAGATACACTTATTTGTGGTTCAGTATCAACATTTTTTTTATAAAATATAAATGGACTTTGTTTACATTTTTAATTATTTATTTTAGCTAACTTTTGGAGCTGGAGTATATGCTGGCATTTATGCCAGTCAAAACTATGATGTTCCTCGTGTGGACGAGCCAAGCAAAATAATAGAAAAAGTTAAGGAATACATGGATGAGCACAAAAAGAAATAATTTGTCGATATCAAGTTATTGTCCCCCATATATCCGTATAATTTATTATATCCTACCACTTAATTATAAATGATCTAAAGTGATGAAATAAAAAGCAAATTTAAGATAATTGTGATTATTAATTAGATATAAAATGAACATTAGATAAGGGTCATTCCGCCGCTAGAATATTCCAGTCTCGATTGTGGGTCGACGAAAGCCAACCAGTCCGATGCATGAGTAGGTAGTAGGCCCATACTGTGACATTTGTACAAAGCTAATCCCATATTGACCAGATTTCCAACGAAGAAAGCCATTTTTTGTCCAATAAGTTGTCCCTCAATTGCTTTGAATGTTGCACTGGTGGATAGGAGGGCCTTCATCGGTCGAATCAGCATCATACCGACCATCATGATGGGGAAAATGGATATGGAATTTCCGGACATGTACATTATGAAGAGATTCATCGGAACCTGCTTAATTGGACCCAATGCGATTTCCCATGACTTCTTCATGATTAAATGGTTTTGGTCGTTCTCTTTTGCCACTTCAGTGTGGCTGAGACCCACTGTGGGATTGTAGCCAGGCGGAGAGGCCAAATCTGAAGAGGGTTTTGCCACAGCTCTGAAAAGTAAAATATATCAATGGAAATCTAAACAAGGGAGTTTTACTTACTTTGAAGTGAAGTCCAGGGACCACTTGAACTTCTTAGATTGGTTTGCTTTGGCTGCCATCGCTTTTAATTAGAAAAAGTCAAAAGAATTATTTTTACAATTTTCCCTTCAAATATATTATTATTAAAGTTCTCGAACTGTCAGATACTTTTCAAAACCGCGATTCATTGATAATTTTTAATCATGTTTATTTAAACCGAAACGCGTTTATACTAAAATTGAGGATAATTTTCAAAACAATGTTTTTTCGGCTTAATTTCGCTACAAAATAAACGGACTAGTGGCTGATCGCAGCATGTGTTTTGTGCAAATGGTTTAAAGATGCCGGTTTAACTGGGAATGCTTTGAGTGTAATGTAATTTGGAAAAGATTGTGGTCACAGTTTTTTGCACTTTAAAGTGAATGTGACGCATTAAATTAGACGCCGAACCACTTAAAACACGTGTAATTGCCATAGACTTATGTTGAGCTTTATTGTACTGTACAGTTTCAGTTGAATAAACCAGAAAATGACGGATTCGGCGAGCGTTTTGGCTGAATCGAAATCTGACATTTCTAGTTCGATTTCGTCCAACAAGCAGGAGGAGAACGAAGCCGCCAAAGAACAGAATGAATCGAAAACAAATCAACCGAATGGGGAAAGTGCCGATTGTGGCGAAAAATCGGAAGAAAGTCATGCACTAGAAGCGAAACCCTCAAGTGACGACAATATTCCTGACCAAACATCGATTAGCACAGAAAATGCAATAATCGAAGAATCAAAATCCACAATTAATGAGAATGATGTACATAGAGAAGTAGTAATTGATGGTGAAATTGAAGGTGACCCGAACAATAGCGGCAAAAGTAGTTTACAGGGCTCGGAAATGAGGTTGGAGGACCCTTTACCCTCAGACCCAGACCTCAAGGTTGTGGAGAGCGAAGACAATTTGCCGATTATTAGTGCAGTTGTTAGCTTAGATGACGACAACGATGGGGATGAACAAGGGTACAATAAGCCAAATGAATTGGATTCTAGTGCAAAATCCGAAGATATTCAAATAGAGATAGAAAGTTGTTTCGAAACTGATAAGACGCCTACAACAATTGAAGATTCCGAGTATAAAGAGGAGGACCAAAGAGAATCAAATTCGAAGAATCCTATTTCAAATGTGGATGAGGGGGAGTCCATTCATTTAGCGTACCAGGAAGATGAGGAGGAGGAAATTGACGATGAAGACATGCTGGAAATAAATGGCGATGAAGAAGAGGACAGTGAGCCAATGGAGGAGCAAGACGAGGACGAAGAAGACGAAGAGCAAGGCAATGATATAGAAACCATTGATATTGATACGGATGACGAGGAGGGTGATAGTTTAGATGAAGAAGACGAGAAGGAAAGAATGCTGGCCATGGAGGCGGTAAATCGAACGAGGGCCAAGAAAAGACGGATGTTTAGATCGACGAATTTGGCGCAAAATCTAAAGAAACGAAGCATCAAATGGTAAATATATGACCTTGGTGGTCTTTCTAAATTCTCTATATGTGCCGATTGATCATGGTGTAGACGCTGGCCCGGTTGCTTTGTGTATATATCAAAGGTTAAAGCATCACCAAACATATGAAATTGACTGTGGGGACCTTGAAACAGTTTGCGTATATTTTACTAAAAAAAAAGTTTATTTTTTGAACAGAAACAATTGCACACAAATGAATTCATTTCAGATTTTGTCGTTGTGATAATTCCAATGTAATATCAATTCCCTATACTGACTTTGTTATAATCATTACCACTAAATGAGATTTTACAATAGAGTCCTAATGCAAATGATAATTATTTGCAAATAATTGTTCAAACTCGAAAAGGTAAAGTTTAAGGGTGAATAACAAAGTTACTGAGCCGATTCCTCATAGATATAGAAGACGTCCTTGGGGTTGACGGTCGTATTGTGGTATTACGGTGAAGGTTAGATCCTGGTCACAAAATGGTTACAGTAATTTATTTCGAAGTATTTGACACGAGCAGCGAAACGGTCGAAAGAGGTCATTACCATTTTGCATTAAATGATGGTGGCAGATTGTTAACTGGGGGTTTGTTCTTTTTGCGTTTTTTATAGTTTTGAACATTGTAAATTAAAAGTTAGTAATTTTATCTCTAAATATTATTAGATCCCTTTTGAAATGCATTGTTAATAAGAATGAATTATTAAAAGAAAGTGTAACGTCTTCCATTTATTCATAGATATTTCTCGTTTAATGACGACGCCACTTATTAAATGCATTTCTGTGTTGAGTGTGCGATTGTATTTGTTGAAATTGTTCGCCAAATCGGGTCAAGGAAAGACCAAGTAATTTTTTATTACTTAAGTGCAACCACAAAGTTACTAACCGAGTTGATAAGTTTACAGCGCGGTTTGACTTTAGAATTTCGGAAATGGTGTTAAACTCTTTAATAATCTGACCTCGTCTTGGGATCTCAACTTTTCTAAATACAATGGAAATCCAAGTTGACCGAATTACACTATTTGTACTTTTTTAGAGCTGTGTTAGGAAAAGGCCACCATAGATCAACTCAAGGTGAGCAAACAGCAGTACTACACAAACGGACATCCACACAAACATGCACATATATGACATTGAGCTAAGCAATTCTTGGTCCAATTAAAAAAATACTGACTATTTAGATTAAAGACCGAAGGTTAGTGGGTGGAGAAAAAGACGGAGAGTTGATGAATTTCATATTGTACTGAAAATAAACTGGACTGATGATCCGTAGCAAAATGATTTCAAGGACGTTTGATAGTTTAGTGTTATTCACCTCAAATAACACAAGGATATTTGCACAATTTACTACTGGTGGAAAATTCTTTTTTGATGGAAATACACTTATGTTTTACTAAAGGGTTTTTACTTTTTGAATGTTTTTATTGATTAAAAAAATAATTATTTTCTGTTGATGTTTCATATAAATTATAAATAAAATTACAAGTTATTTTTTACATTTTAAATTATATTTTAATCTGAAATGAGAAACTTCAAAGGTAAAAATCTATTTAATTCAATTGCAATTATGTATAAATACAAAATTTCTTTTATGAGAAAAATTTAAAATCTCTTTCAGAGAAGCGTACCTAGTATTGCATCGTAACTCGTCTTTGGCTAAAATAAACTGTTTGAAGAGCAGAAAATTTCCAAGCAAGCGGTGTTCATAAAGAAATGGCAATGGGTTTATGAAAATTTATCAGCACGCGATTTATAAAATAGAGAATACCACGTCACTAATAATAGACTAATAATATACTTACAAATACATCACACGGGATGTAGAGTTGTTTTAGAAAAACAAAACATATAAAGTTATTAGCCTAAGTGCTGATGAACAGAATTGAGTTGAGATGAGATTAGTGCATGTAACTGTGGAGTGGCTTAGAATTACACACGGGGCCAAGTCAATGTACTGCAATGCACTGGTCGTTCGTACGCGCGCGGTGCAATAGTTTCAGATAAGGATCTCGGGGTTAGTCATCGACTATATTTTGTTTTGTGCACTATCCGTGGAAGAGCTGATGATTATTGTGACTGTGTGTCGCAAAATAATATTTAAATAAATGAAAAGTATAATATTGCTAAAAGTAGGAGCACTTAGGTGAATGGCCTCGAGCTGCAAAAAGTGTGATTTCAGTGATTTTGTGTGTACGTTTGTGTGTTCGGGTCATTGTTCCGCAAAAACGAAAATTTGTTAGTTTTTTGACCCCGTCCGTGTGTGTCGTCGTCTCATTGTGGTGGGTAGGGTGTTTAAAGTGGAAGTGTGCTTAATGATGCAGTGACAACAAAACTCTGCTCATATTATTGGATTCTTGAAAATAAAATTGCAGCACAGTGGATAACTGAATTTCAAGTACTAAAGGGAATTTTATAATCTTTAAATATTTTCAAATAATCACTTAAATGAGATTTAATCAAACTATTGAAATCCTTTATTCTGTAAATGGCATAAAACCCAAAAGTAACGTAATCATGCTTGGTCCAATAAATTCATTCGATATGACCCCGATGATGACAGCAGCCTTGAAATGGGAAAATGACGCTGAATGCCGTTTTTGTATTTGTGTGTAACTGGAAAGGGTTATCACAATGTGTTTAGAAGGTTATCTTGATTCTAAATTGACTAATATTGAGAAACACCTGCCTGAGAATAATGATATAACTTATCATTTTTACGATATAATTACAAATGTCCTTGTTAGTTTCATATGTCCTTGAACGATAAATCTCAAGGTTTGTTTACGAAAATTCCTTAGCGGATTTTTCGTTATTTACGATCAGTAATTTTTCGTTTGCTTTACTCTCATTTCGGTCCAATGAGATGTTCTCACACAGTGAAATTGTTTTCCAACATTTAAAAATTAATAGATCAATTAGGAATTGATTTTAAATTTAATTGAAAAAATACATAATATATTAATTGTAAGAAAAAACCCATGTCTTTTAAATTTTAATGTTAAATATGTTTAAGTAAAAATCGTACACATTGCAGAACAATGTTATTTTGTTAAAAATTTTAATTTTATTGTATTTTTTACTAATTATCATTACTACTTTGTTCTACTAATATGTATTATAAAATATAAATAAAATGGAATTGTATTTACAAAATGCAAACGAAACCATTTTCAACTGTACTGGTTATACATCAGGAACTAGAAGATGAATAAAATTGGAAGAACGAGTGTCACAGAATAAAATCAGTTGCAAATAACATTCAGTTCAGAGTTAGGGGGAATATCGAATGAACTTGTTTTATGCATGCAATGTTTGCGTATTTGGCCAGGCAGGGTGATGATGGGGTTACATTGTAGTGATTGTTCTTGTTAAAATGCGACGAATGAGAGTGAAAGCATTTCACGCATGCATACAGATGTACATCTATTGCAGCACACACAGTCAAAAGTGAAATGAAAAGAGTCTGTGCTTTTATTCCTGGCTGCTGGCTGGGGCAACAGTAGAGGGGAGTAGGGATGATTGTGATGATTCAGATGACGATTGGGTAGTAGAAGCGAACATCAACAAAGGACAAAAGGTCAAACCAAAGAGTACATTGTCCCGGAACACTCATTAATTATAAAGCTCAAATGGTGGAAATTTTCCTCGTTTTAATTTTCCAAAGTTTTATTTTATCACTTTTCTTCTCTTTATCCATCGTCTTACAGTATATAGTAGATTGAACTATAACGCTTTGCTGTTGCAGCAAAAAGATGAAGGTTGTGACTATGTATTAAATTAAGTGAACAATTGAGAATGGTTTCAAAGGCGAGATAGAGATAGCACCTGTAGAAGGTGAACTAAATAACGTTCAAATTGAAATTTATAATGAATAGCTTATTGAAATTGTTAAAATTAAAAAAAATATTCGAGACTAAATAAATTAAATTACAGAAAATTGCATTAAGAAAATTTTTACTTTATATCGTCAGCCAATTTTAATATTAACAGAATGGTTCGAAAATAAATTTTCAGGGTACTGTTGGTTTTGTATTCTCTTTTAAAGAAGCTGTTGTCGAAATGTGAATAATTTAAAAGAAAAATTTATCTTTTTCTATTTTTATTTTAAATTAATATTATACATTTGTTATTTTAAAAATATTTTAAACAAATCGACTTTTAATGGAGACTAAAATATAAAAGGCATAAAAAATATTCCTTCAATAGTTAATAGTTTACCGTAGAGTAGTGTTATGAGTAGCCCTGTCAGTATCAGCTATTGTCCGGAGATTGACTTCACTGTTGTGGATTGCGCTTAAATGCAATCACGTTCGGTCGTGGCTCGTAATTTTGTTTCATTCACCAGTGAATGAACTTCTTTTTGCCGAATATTACTCGGTCGCGATTGTTGATGATTTTGCTAAATTTTGCCCTGTTGTAGTGCATTAGTTTCAGTGGAAGACAGAGAGAGAGAGAGAGAGAGAGAGAGAGAGAGAATGAGTAGAACTTCACTCATAGAGACCGGTTTTAGTGAGTCTCGCACAATTGTAGTCGTGTTGAGCTGAATATTTTTGTCAGTTGAATTTTGGAATTGGTCATCGAAGTGTTAGCAGCAGACTCTGTCTCGGAGTTTTGCATAGGGCCGTCAAAACGCACGCATTGTGGCGTCCGAAGTGCGCTCTCTGACTGTTTTGTGGACGATTTTAAGTTGTGTGATTTTGTATTTATTTGTGCAATTTGTACTATGGGCATAGAGTGATTGTATGAGTGCAATATTTTCATTAAAATCAACCAATAATGGAAGTGGTGTCAATGGAGGCATAATGGCGACAAGTTTAGTGGATCGAAGTCGGGGAAGGGGCGGCGAAACGGCCACAATAATGAAAGTGAATGTGATGGATTTTTGGGGAGCGGAAGAACAGGATCTATTGAAGTAATTCCTATTTCACTGTGACAAATAGAATTTAAATATTTTGTGAAAAGTGAACAATTTAATCGCTTTATTGCAAAATGTGATTAGTGATAGCAAATGGGATTGAAATCCTGTTGTTTTGAAATGCTGCACGTGCCCTACGAGTAAACAAATATAATCTGATGTGGCAGAATGCTCTTAATTTGCAAAGCGTGTGTTCGTTTTTCGATTGACCTCCAGTGGGTGCACAGAAAATTAGTTTTAAGAATTTTATTGCTAATGCAAATCTAACTATATAAAGAAATTGTAGTTTAAAATATGGAATTCCTTTAATTAATTTACAAAATTCTATATCGTTTCAGTTCACACTAGTGAAATTTTATTGAAATTAAGAGATTAATATTGAAAAATATTGGACAATATATATTTATTGTCATAATTTTCACATAATGATGTTTTATGATTATTTTTTATATAGGATTGAAATACCAAATTTTTTAAAGTAAAATATTCTTAAATTTTACCACAAAATGGAAATTCAGTTTTTGTCCGTTTGGCCTTAAACTGTTTGCAGTATTAACTCGATAATGAACAGAAATACGAATTGCAATGAAATAACAAAATGAGCCGAACAAAAAACCAATAAAACCTAAATGATTGGAAAGGTCATTGTTCTCGAAATGTATTTCTATTATTGTCAATGTAATTTTACTCTGTGATATTAAATTTGTTGTTGATTTTCAAGAGGTTTTAAATGGGTTTTTTATTATAATTTCAGGCTGAATAGCAGCCATCCGAAGAGGATGCATGTTATGGATGATTATGAAGAGGTGTCGCTGCCCAAAGACGACGATACGCTTCATCAGGATCAGGACGATAAAAAGTCATTGGCCAATTGCGAAGAATTGCCATCTGTGGAGGAAAGGCTTAACGATGAAGAAGTGAAAAATGCAGTTATGGAGCGAATTACAGTGGTAGAGGACACGGAAAATGTGACAGAGGAGAAACAAGAGATGATCACTAATTCTAGTTTAGACAAGGAGGAAGAAGTAATTAATAATGAGGCCAAGGATGAGAAAAAGAACGAGGATGCCGCTGTGAAGCAACAGCCAAATGTATTGCAAAATGACTGTGATAAAAATAGCAATGACAAAATTGTGGTGGTGAAAGAAACAGAAAAGGATGTGTCTGACAAAAATATGGAAGTGGTGGAGTGTGTAGATAAACCAAAGCCTGTTCAGGAAACAGTGGAGAAGGAGGAATTGAATGACACAGAAGTAACAGAAACATCAACCATTACTAACCTACCTCAAGTAAAGGATACAGAAAAGGAAAACCCTACCGAAGAAATAATTCCAAGAGAAGTTACTAATTTGAAGAGGAAAAGAGAATCTGTGTTGACAGAAGACTATAAAGAACTATTAAACGAAGAAGATGATATAGTACAAAGTCCGAAGAGGATCCGAGAGGGAGAAAATTCGGAGCAAAAGTTGTACAAAGAGCTGGAGGTTAATTTTGGAAAACATGATAAATTAATTATTGAATACATTAAAAATACCTCAAGTAACACAATTGATGATATCCAAAATCATGTGGAAAAGTTGACCGGTGAAATAAACACCTTAAATGATATGATCAGAGTCAAGGAAACCGAGTGGAATAACATGATACATCTGAAGAAGGTAAAGGAGGAGATTATAGCCAGACTAACTAGAAAGAAACGTGTTCAGGAAATGTGTACTTCCAAAGTTGGCGAAACTGGCGATTATTCCTTTTTCCAATTGAATGCAGAGGATTCCAATAAAACAACAACAAATACAAATAGATGTAACGACGAAGTGATTCCAATTTCTCTCACTAGTAAAATTCTACAAAATGCACAATTGTCCAGCGGACTAGGTACTCTGGCCAATTCAAAAACTACCCAATCCATACTTCAAAATAGGGCCAATATGACAAGCGAAGATTTGGAGAACGAAAAGAGCAACACCGCAAAATTGCATAGGTGAGATATTTTATTGTTAGATATTATAATATATTGCTTAAGCATCAAATAATATTACCCCTTGAATAGTTAATAAATGGACCAGTTACTTTGTTACTCTAAATTTGTATGGCACAGCTCAGTTTCAAAATAATTAAGTGAAGACTATATCATTTTACAAAAATGGATTATCAATCATGTTTTTTTTGTAATTCCGTATGTGAAGGGTGCAGATGAAAGTGTGAAAGATATGGTCTTCTACGTAGTATGTGTGTTCTGTTTCGGTGGCAGAAACCTGTCAAGAAATTGCTCTATATAGAATCATCTGTTCATGATGCTAATCACATCATAACAAATTATGATTCCTAAAAAAATGATATTCAATTGTCAATTGTGAAAGATTGGCAAATGAATAGATAGGGCGTTTGTTTAGTTCGATTACGTAAAACCAATTGGTTAGACCTAGACCGGCAACGGTTATTGAGTCGTAGAAAAGGAAGTTACTTATAATTTAAGATATAGTTACTTATATCTTAAATTATAATTTTTAGTAATTAAATATAAAAATTAATTTTGTGTTTGTAATGTAAGAAATAAGAATGTATATCCCAACAGTGTTAAATATGAACGACTTTCTAAATGAGACATTGGCTTCGGAAATGAAAAGATTTTTTAATATAATTGTATAAAATGTATTTTGATTGAATTGATACCTTTATTCAATCACATGGAATTTGACTGGTCCATTTTGATTTGCTTATTTTTATTATTTATCCATTTTGTTAAACCTAAATTAATAGCTATTAAAAGCAAATAAAAAATCAGACTATTTTTTAGAACGCCTGTGCCCGAAGTCAATGCTGGTCATTCTCAACAGTCACAGTCTCAGCCTGCGATAAGTTTGACCACGGTGCCATCCTCCCAATTGTCATCCACGCCAGCAACGACTTCCAGTCAAGTGGCGGTCATGAACAACGTTATAGCGGCGTACCAAGCGGCAGTGCAGCAGCAGGACCAGCGCCACTCCGCATCTCTAGATCTCATGAACGGGCAGCAGCAGTCGGCTGCTGCGGCGGCAGCTGCAGCAGCGGCTTTACAAATGGGACGACAGGGCGCTATCAAGGACGTGAAGAGCATCATCGAGGACTACCGGCAGAAGCATCCGGAGACCGTGCCTCGCCGAGGACGACGTACGAAATCCATTCTAAACCCAAATAACAGTAATAGTGTTAATAATAGTAGTGGTTTGGGGGGAGTGGCGAGTAGTAGTAGTAATGTGGATGGTGGAAAAGATTCGCTGCGAGAGTTACGCAAAGAGCTTCTGCTGAATCCGCAACTGCAGAATCGCTTTCCTCCAGGAACTGACTGGAGTTTGTTAGGCTTAACTCAAGAGGGCAATTCTAGGCCCTCGAGCGCCGATTCAACGCACAGCAACAATTCCTCATCGGCAGCTATCAATAATATCCTCCTTCAGCACGGTATTGTCCCCTCGTCGGTTAATCTAGTAGCTCCGACCACATCCACTACTCCAAACGCTCCCAACGGTAAGACGTGTGGTGGTCGTTGTTGTTTTGCACTCACTGGCCTTCAACCCTCCCTCTTTATGACTCGCGATAGTTTCATTGCCATCCATAACTAATTTCAAGTGTAACATTATCATTTCGGTTGCAGTGGTTCATAGTTTATTGTATTTTTATACTCGAGTGATCAGTACTAACCAACTAAAATCTAAAATAAAAATTCTGTCGTTTATTGTAATTAATATTTAAACTATAAATATAGGTTTATCCAATAAGAGGTTTAATTTTGATATGAACCAAAAAGGGTTATTTTGAAAATAATGAGTGATGAATGTGTTTTTTTTTCATTATATTATTAATTTCAATCGAATGGTCCCCAGTAAATATATATATATACTTAAAAAGAAATTAATCAACATTTATAATTAGTTTCTTTTCAAGTATCATTAAATTTATAAATTATATTATTAAATGAAATATGTTATTGGAAACCCCTTTATATTATATTTGTATAGATTTTTAAGTTTAAATATGATTATTTCTTTCAAATGAAATTTGATTTCTAAAATTTGTTTATGTTTCTTAAATGAAGTTCAGTTTAAGTTAATGTTTTGATCAATAAACGACATTATTTTTCTTACTATTGAAACATAATGTAACCTAATCTTAATTGTATTATTACAGCATCACTGGGCCAACAACAGCATCAGACAAATCGGCAGTCGAAGAACTCGTTGCTTCATGGAATTTTGACTAAGCAGCACGGCCAACAAACGACTACAAACCGATTAGTGGAGCAGGGCGCAAATGGTCAAACATTAAACAGCGCAGTAACGGCAGCAGGATATGGAACATATTCGCCGACACTGGCACGATTGCTGACAGCTCCAGAACGAATCACGGCAACCAATAACTTCCAACAGAGCCCAGTGATCAACTTGTCGAAAAATATGAAATCGGAGATCACTATTACCCCAGTGCTAAATAGTCAGCAACAATCGACCCATTATCAACAGCAGAGACAATTGGCTGCTTCAGGTGCAAATGCTGGGGCCAATAAGCAGGAAATGATGAACATGGTGAGTTTTTTTATTATTCTTATTACGAATTATAAATTTAGGGATTTTGTAATATCATTTCGAAAACTTATTTTTTTAATATTGATTTGAGATTTGAAATTTATCACTTTTTACACTACTGAATATTTAAAATTTTTGTTGACAAGTGCTCATTTTATTGATTTATGTCGTGACCATTATAAAGACGAATAAATTTTAAATTTAGTTTTGAAGAGGATTGCAAAATTAAATTATTTCTTACTCGCTACAGAGGGAAAGGCATTTTCAGTTCCAGTATAGGTGTAAAACTAGTCTTGTGGCTCGTATTTCAAACTTTTTTTTTATTACATATTACTATTTCCAATAAAATGATTCATTTATTTTTATTTAAAGAAATCAACGGATGTTTCTTTTATTATAAAGAGGAAGGCATCTAAAAATGTCAATGTAAATAGTTCACATGGTTACGTTTGCAGGATCTTATCCTTTTGATGAAAGTCAAAGACCAATTTTTCTAATAATCAATATCCTTAATAATTTCTTAAATTTCTTTTTAACGTCTTAAATGTATTGTTGAGTTATGTGGTCACAAAGAAAAAAAGTTTGTTAAATTACATCATTTCGATGGTGAAGTCTAAACCCGATGGCAAAAAAATCCTTAAATTTTGGAAAATTGTCTGCAAAATTTTCAGTTTATCATTAAAATAAACATAAAATGATTTCGTTTATAATATTTTCATTCCTTATCAATGTTAAAATGAAATCGCTTATTGGAAATCCGCATTTAATTTAATGTTTGATTATTATTGGTAAAAAATATTCAATACTTAACAATTAAAATGGTTTCGACAAAGGAGTCAAAACTGCTTTGACCAAGGTTTTTTTGTATTTATTAGAATCATGTATTTAACAATGAATAATTGAAAATGGCATGTTTTTTATAAAAAATTAGAAAGAACTTAATAATCATATTTTAAAAAGCACGATTATTATTATTTTAGTTTCCTTATAATAAATTATCGTTTAATTTTTGGCATCATGAAAATGATATGCATATTTCTAATTTTGATACTTTTTATTTTCAATAACACAAAATTGGTCGACGTCTGTCTCAGTTGATGATGTTGCAGGATGATGACCAGGACGACAGTGCAGATCGGCTTGTGATTGATGAAGGTATAAACACAAATAGTAATTTGGGAAATGGTTCATCTGGTGGTGGTGGTATTCGCGGTAATAAGTTTTTACCTTTTTTATTTGAGATTATCTTTTATAACCCCTTTTTATTGGTTTAAATTAGGTCAAGAGTTCCACGAAAACGAAGTTCCAGAATGTCAAGGGTGCAAGAAAAGGGAGGCTCAATTTGTGTGTGCTGGATGTGGGAATCAATGGTATTGCAGTAGGGAGTGTCAGGTAATGAAAGCTTTTAATTATATTTTAAATTGAATCCGTAATAATAAATTAATTTCTATTTTAGGTGTCGGCCTGGGACGAGCATTCCGAAACTTGCACTGGTTAATAACATAATACTAAATTGAAACACGTTCAAGTCATTAGATTTAGTTTTCATATTTAACTATAATTAATTTTTATGATTGTATTTAGAGTGCTTTTGATTATGACTTTACCAAACGGAAAAAAAGATTATTTATACGCCATAAACAGAATTTAATATATGCGTTTATCCTCTACTAAAACAATTTAAAGTGGATGGAGATCGAAAATATTGCCAAAATAACGAAGAAAGAATAGTATTAGCTATTATTAGACCTTTATAGATTTTTTAACTTGAGATGGAAATTGTGAGAAGAAAATAAATAAGACTTATTTGGGGGGCTTAAAATTAATTTAAAGATATTTTCAAAATTCACCAATGTGTTTTATTGATTTGGTTTATCTCATATTATAATTGGATTATAAAATCGCCAGAAAGCAGTTAGGTAAGATTTAAATGCAAAATACCCTATTCATTATAACTATTAGACCTACATATAGCCTATATTCATATTTAAAACTGTTTAGCTTTATATTTATATAAACATATACATTGTAACAAGATGAAAATTGTGTTATAACGTTTATTCCCTGAATTTAAATGCAACAATAAAATACATGTCTCTTGTGAAGTATACATTTGTAGTTTTTCTTTCTTATGTTTCTTAAAAAAAAAGTAAGGATAAATTAAACCTTTTAATTTCAGTACAAAGGTGATTAAAGTCTTTTAATTAATGGTATGTGATGTCTGAATTAAAAAAAACTTCGCCGCAAATCGTCGGTTATAGTCAAATTCCTCCTATAGTTTGAATGTTGGATATTTCACAAATAATACGAGTATATAAAGGTAAATTATCAAACGATTGTTTTTTTTATGAAAATCAGACAAAATCTTCGTTATGTTCAATAAGGTCTTGAATTTGATTAAACAGTGTTCGATTTTGAATTAGAGCCTTTGTATTTAAAATCCCAATTAAAAGATAAAACTTTTTTAATTTGGTTGGTGGGCGCTCGGGGATTATAATTTTTATTCATATATAAATCGCTCCTTCTCGTATATCACCCTATTTGACTAACAACTTATTGATATGAAATATTATATCTCTAATAATTCGATTAAATAAAAATCGTTTTTTACAAAAAACTTTTAATTATTTGATACAGTAGTAGTCTCAGAAGTGTTTAAAGGCATATTTTGATGATGTTGTGCCACTGCCTTTTGTGCCTGGCTATAATTTCTGGGACCTTCTTGAGACCGAGCTCGCATCTCCTCTTCTACGGATTTGTTAACAGACTTACTGACCATCTGTTTTATCTTTTGTGCTTCCTGGTACTTGAGTTTTTTGGGCTGAATTGGGGCATCTAAAGAGTAAAAACTAAAAAAATTATAGAAACTGAATCAAAATAAGTAGTTCAATACTTACTGCTCCTTCTTGTGAATGCCAATCCTTTGTTCTTCTTCTGGCTCTTTTTGGTTTCCGGCTTCTTGGTCTTCACTTTAATCTGTCCTTGTGGCATTTTTTTACAGGATTTTATTTATTTACAAAACACAAAAGTGAAAGAAACGTGGATTTGTTATTGGTGCGAGGGAGACACCTATTGTTGGTCTTATTCTTGAAACATGATTTTGAAATGTAAACAATGTGATCCCGCGCATTTTACAATTTTACAATTACTTTTGCGATTAAACTAGTTTTAAGATTAAAATTGAATGAAATAAAGTGGCATTCTTTAAGTTGTATGTTCTAAAGTATTCATACTTGTGTGACAATGTTGAGAAAAGTGATTTCACGTGTTTGTAATTATGCAAACAAAGACAGTCTGCATAAAGCAGGGATTTTCTTCCAATCCCCTCGGTTCAGCTCTAAAGCTGATACTGCGGAGTCCCTGTACAATGTGAAACGCATCATAAAGAATTCGAAATTCGGGTATGAAGAGGGACCAACGAGCATAGAAACAACTTGTCCAGTTTGCGACAAAGCAGAGAAGAACAGGGTGTTCATTAATAAAACTACAGGCATGAAATTTCAGGTTTCATTTTAAATATAAGAAAATATATAATAAATTATTATTTAGGAAGCTTCATCTGCCCATCGTGCCAGTATCTCGATAAATGGACCAACGTTGAACAGTTCTTTAGCGAAGCAAAAAATCAACAACAAATTTTGGAACGGAAAAAGAACAAAGAAAGATTTATTGAAATAAAAAGTAGAAAGTTGACTCTAGGAACAGAAATGGTTAATTCCTTTAAACATGTAAAGCATGTTGATAATAATTCTCTTCAAATATTTGATCATCTTAAACTATCAGTAAGTTGTAATATAAAGCCTAAAATTTAAGATTTTAATGGTTTTACATTTTAGGACTTTTCAACCCCACCATTGAGCGACATGGATATATTCATAAACGATCAAAATCAAATAGTTTTGCCATTGAAAAATATATATGATGACACAGTGGGTTACAAAACGATTAATAAAAGTCTAGCTGAAATTACATATCCAGATAGAAATGCCTTTGGATTTTTGATTAAAAGAAACCAGAAAAAAGAATCTAACTCAGCAATTTTAGTATTAAATGGTGTAGACTTTTTAGCATTAGCAGTCCAAAAGAACCTAACTCAGACGATTATATGTCTACCTCATGGGTTTAATTCTCTACCTCAAGAGTGTCTTCCGGGTCTGGATAGATACCAAAAAGTTATTTTATGGCTTGACCACAGTAACTCGGAGGCTGGATGGGATATGGCGAGGAATTTTTCCAAGAAGCTGGACGAGAAAAGGTGTTTCTTTATTCGGCCCACTGAAAATCATCCTGCTCCATTTAAAGCCCTGGAACAAGGTGTTGATTTAAAGGGAATTATCGCCAAGGCAGAACCAGTCCTTCACAAGTCCATCACAACCTTTGTTAGTCTGCGACAAGATGTTTTGAGCGACTTACAAAACATAGACAAGGTTCAAGGGGTAAAGTGGAAGCGGTTTCCAACTTTAAATAAACTTTTAAAAGGCCATAGAAAAGGAGAGTTGACGGTTTTGACTGGTTCGACTGGTTGTGGAAAAACCACTTTTATGTCTGAATACAGCCTGGATTTAGCTGTACAAGGCGTTCCTACATTATGGGGTTCGTTTGAAATTCGTAACACAAGATTAGCCACCACTTTACTACGTCAACTAGCTGGACATCCCTTTGATCCTATCAACAATTTATCAGATTTCAATTATTGGGCCGATGAATTCCAGAAATTACCTATCTACTTTATGACTTTCCATGGCCAACAGTCGATTAAAGTTGTAATGGAGGCTATAGAACATGCAGCCTACGTTCACGATATCCACCACGTTATTATCGATAATGTTCAATTTATGATGGGATTGTCAGAAGAAGTGAAACATGTGGATAGGTTTTGGAAACAAGATGCAATTATTGCAGCTTTTCGAACGTTTGCCACAAAGAAGAATTGCCATGTAACATTGGTGATTCATCCCAGAAAGGAGAGAGATACAGAGGATTTAACTACAAGCTCAATATTCGGAAGTGCCAAAGCCACTCAAGAGGCAGATAATGTGATGATTATACAGGACAAACGCTTAGAGTCCATTCGAGGGAAGAAGTTTCTACAGATTGCCAAAAATCGGTATAGTGGCGATTTGGGAATATTGCCTTTAGATTTTGATAAAGAAGGATTGAGCTATGCACAAAAAATCAAAACCAAACTGAAAGGCACTCCAGAACCAACTGAACAGTACTGATAGAGATTATTTACAAATAAAGTACGTATATTTACATAAATTACACATGTTTTATTAACTAAATTTGGAAACAATAAGGTTAGTCAATTTTATATATGTACACCAATGAATGTCCAATTTTATTTTTTACGTAATGTTTGTGTTTACTTGATGTTTTAACGAAAATTCGCCATAAATTCCTATTGAAATATCTGATTCATTATGTTGGTATGAAATAATTTGTTTTAAAACAATATTTATTTCCTTGTAAATTGAAGTAAACGAAACACTTTTAAATTGTTTTGTTCTATTTATATTATTGATATATCGAAAAATGTTAAGATGTTATTTTTAAAACATATTTAAAAATGTGATATTGTTTAAAAATAACATTTAAAGTTTTCTTTATTTGAATTTGCAAATCAGTAAAATAGTTTATTTAGTTATGTATATATTGATTTTTTTTATAAATAGAAACTGTTACGAAACTATATTGCAGAATATATTATAAAAAATAATACAATAAAAGCTACTTATTTTAATCACGGATAATTGAAACAATCATCGGTTAATAGATTCAAAATGCCTATGGTCACCATCATATAAGATAAGTTGATTAAAGATCAAATAAGAAAATCCAATATGTAATCACCAAAGAGAAACCAGTGACCTAATTAAAAAATACTAAACAATTTTATAAATAAATACGAATTTGATACTTTTGTTAAACAATACGTGACTTTAATATTCACATCATATTTTATTGCGTATCATTTATTCCCTTAGTTTGTTTAATGTATAAATTGACTTTTAAAAATACTAGATTGATTTTCTTTTTAAAAAATAACAGTGAGTCATTTTAACAAAGCATGTAAGAATAAATGGGAATAACTAAATAGTTTTGAGATTTTTAAATATAACTGATTATTTGTGGCAACAATATTGTTGGGTCTACATCTTTTTGTAGTTTACCAGTAAAACAACAGATTTACCTAATTTAAATTGTTTTTTAACTATTAAATTTTACTTATACCTCATATAGATATTTGCAGGGCCGGATTTAGAAATATGGCGCCCTGGGGCAGTGAAGAAAATGCCGCCCTATGACTGAAATTTTATTTTAATATTTTTTATATCTTATGTTTTAAGAATTAAAATAAGTAATTAATTGTACACAATTTATTACATGTTATGCCATACAACAATATAAAAAACTATTTTGATAGTTTTTTCTTAAATTTCAAAATTTTAATTTGATACATAATTCATAAATTATATTTCTTGAAATATAAAATGTTTATCACATTCCAAATTTTGCCGCCCTGGGCATTAGCCCCGACTGCCCCTAGTCTAAATCCAGGCCTGGGTATTTGTGCTGGTATGGTATAAATCAGTCATTTTAACGACCAAATTTGAGAGTGAAATATGAGCCGTAAGACAAGTTAAAAAATTGTGAAATATGTAATACATTATGGAACTCAAATCAATGTCAAAGGTAAAATAATATTTTATCCGTTGTTTGAAATAAATATCTATTTTGAGAGTATTTGATTAAAGACCGTTTAAACAAATTCAAAGAAATTGATAAGAGTTTATGGTCATAATTTACGTGTTTAAGATGGCAATAATTCAAATTTCCTGGAAGTTTTTGTTATCAATTCTTTGTAAATGATAAAATTAAAATAACGGTATCGTTAAATAAGGTTTTTGTGGTGATATGAAAATGCAGAAATTTCCACCCTCCGAGTGCCATTTGATTTAAACGCCCTCTGTAATACCAACCCTAGTTTTCCACTTGGGGTTGAAGAAAAATAAATGGAATTTTTTCGGTGCTCAAAATAAATTGAAAACTGTGTGATTAAACTGAAATAATGGGCAATTAGAGGTTTTATTCATTTTTTCAATATAAGCAAGGTATTAATCACTTTCATTCATTGATACGGTGGTAATTAATTACTTCTATTATCAGTGATAAGAGCCGCCTCTCCACATAGACATTTCTATACAAGCAAAGTGTTTTAATCAAGTGAAAAGCTGATGTTGTGGCAATTGTATCAGTTGGTCTCAGATTCTATTGCCGGATAGCTGCATTTCGGAATGTCGATAAAGTTCGGTATCTCGACCCCATTCAAATCATCTAGTTCGATTCTTCGCTCGGTCTGCTGCAAGTGCATGAAAACTAAATAACAACGACGACGCTTTCCCATTTTTCATTATGGGCGTGTTACCAGCAGTTTTTACGAATAATAATTCATTGAAAAGCAAGATGAGATGAAGTGAATTGGGGACAGTGCGTGCGATAAATGTTATCTTATAAATATAGGTGTTTAAAATCGCAAATTGTATTGTCCAATTGTGAGGTTGATAACAAACAAAAATATAAATCGGGTTTCCTCTTTGGCCACAATCAGTCTGTATAAAAAGTTTGACATTACTTGTGCGTTTATCATCATCCACCAATGACTTAATTATAAAGACTAATTTAAAGTGTCTGATACAATAGTGTTCAATTTAATTATCGACAACAATAAAGTGAGAATTAAGTGGGAAAAATGTCAGGAGGGAAGTCGGATCGGAAAGGAAAACCGAAAACCCAGGGATGGGAAGAAGCCGGTGCCGAGTTTTATCAGGAAAGCTATCCTGGTACTGCTGATCCCGCCGCCATAGCAACCCTTCTGCCATCCAAACAAAATCGTTATGGTGAGTAAATTATTTGGCGCGATGAGAGAAATCCAACTGGACTTTAAACTATTATTCCCACGAACTCCTGTCGTCACTAATGTGGATGAACAACCATAAACGGGACTACGTCACTCCTTTTACGTAATTCCATTGACAACCCTTTCTCTCTTTCTCCAATAACTCTCTTCGATGGTAGTTTGCGAAAATTTCCGGTGCATACCAAAATGTAACAAAAATACAATTTAATAATATTCATATTGTGTACAGTTGGAGTAACTCGAGTAGTTGGGCAGATTCCATTGCATATACAGATTAAACAAACAGTGAATTTTCAGTTGTTTAAAGAGTTGTTAAACATTAATTTCAAGTATTGTGTCATAAACGATCGATTAATTGCTAGTTGCGAACTAGAATAACATTGCCAGTTTTATACTCGTATTATACTAAATACAGTGTGAAATTATGTTTTAATCAGAATTAACTATTTTATGTTCATATTAATAGAATGTATATAATTTTTGTTTTTAAATTTATTGTGGGATTATGATAAATTATCTAGTGCTATCTAATCTATACTAGTAAAATCAATCTATAATGTTTGAAGTGGGTTTTACCGATCTGTGGATTAAAATAACAATAAAGAATTTTGATATGATTCACCAAGCCTTGATATAAAACGTCGAAATCTGAGCTATAAAGAAAGGAAGTAATAAATTACAGTTTTTGCTTTACAAAGTGCCTACACCTGAAAAGCAGAATTCCATTAAATGGGTTATCTTTAGTGTTTTATATATCGACAAAGCAAATGCTTATTGGAAAAACAATTTAATACATAAACTTACCTAATCTTTGTATTAAAAGCTTTAGACATTTATATAAAATTACAATATTTACTGTGGTTATTAGTTACAAATATTAACTGAATTATAAATCTAAAAACTAGTCTTTGCCTTGGGCACTAGAACCAATAGAAAAATTCAAAATTCTTGCCCATTCATGTGAAATTGTATTACAACGTACACTCAATTAAGCAATTTGTCGAGTTTTAATTGAGACACTTTTAATTTCAAGTCTCAGAAATATTGGTAGAGTGAGTCATTTTATGTAATGTAAGGAAAATGTTAATACAAAGTTTTAAAATCAAGTATAAAATAAACCTAAAAAAACAACTGTGATATTAAAATATATGGCTTCATGTCCACGAACATGCCCCAGGATGACGACTGTAAGGTCATTTTGTAACATTACAACCAAGTTCTATTGATTGTGAATTTATCTAATAGCTAATTTGTGTTGCAGCAACCACTCGTGGCGGTCGTATTGTTGGAGGAGTGCCAACCGAGGGCAGAGGAACAAAGAGGAGATACAGCCATGGTACAGCTGCGACCAGGCGACGAAACTCTACTGTCAACAGCAGAAGAGGTTCTCAGTATCCCGCTCAGGACTGCCAGGTAGCAATGATGCCTGATTTATCAGAGAATTACACAGATGAGGAGCGAATATGGGAAGAGATCCATGAAATTAAATCCATGCCTGTGCCAATGGCACAGAAGAAGGAACTGAAAGCTCAGTTGAAGGTGAATACAAAATATTTTATATAATTGTTTTCAAGTTAATGACCAAATTATTCTTTAGAACACAACCACTTTGCGTCTTCAAGGGCTTCAACAATTCAAATGGCAACGCCGAAAATTCTTTCAGGAACTTCAAAGCCAGGCTAAGGAATTTTTCAAAAAGCTGGAACTATGGAGAGGCTCACTTAAAATAATTGAAGGCAACTTTGGAACAGGAGTTGTGGCTTATTTTCTCTTTTTAAGATGGCTCATGTTTTTAAATCTATTCATCTTTAGCGTAATATTAATTGTGATTGTACTGCCGCAAGTACTTTTAGCTGATCCCAAGGATATTCCGTGTAGTGAAACGAATTCTACATCTCCTCAATGCTGTACAGAAAAGTATCTGAACGAGAGTGATTATGAGTTTTCCATAATAGATATAATCCAGGGTACAGGTTTTATGGAAAAGACTATATTATTCTACGGAATGTATTCCAATAAGGTGTTTGGACATGCCGTCTTTGAAGATCCGGACCAAAACTATTTTGGAAAAGGAATTCAAAATGTGACGTACGATCTTCCTTTGGCATATTTGTGTGCGGCCGCCGTTTTCTTTACCTGCTCAATTTTTGCAATTGTTCGATCAGCATCAAAAGAATTCAAAGACCGATTGGTTGAAGGGGAAGGCCAGTTCTATCAATATTGCAATCTAATATTTGGTGGTTGGGATTTCTGTATTGATAACGAAAAATCGGCCAATATAAAGCACAAGGCATTGTTCAATGAAGTCATTGGATTGTTGCAGTCGAAAAAAATTGAAATGGAACGCCACAACCGAAGCAAGGAGTTGATGATTAAATTAATTGGAATCAGGATACTTATTAACATATTTGTGCTAATAATTTTGGCAGGTGCAGGAACTCTTATATATTTCCTGTTTGATTTGTCCATGTCGGTTCTAGACACAAACTATGCGAAAGGAAATATTAATTTGTTAAACAGATTCCAAAGTTCCGGCCAAAAGTCAGCTGATTCAATTACAATTCCACTGCCTTTATTGATGCTTAGAGATGATCAGCTGGATGATAATTTTGCTCATTTGAATCCCGAATCGATAGAGAGAGAAGCGACAAATGGAAGATTTCTAAGTTCATTGACAAAGAGGAGTTTCTTTAGTTTGCGAAACGATAATAGCGACGACATGCCATTTAGTGATCAACTAAGAATTCTATTCTATGAATATTTACCCTATATGGCAATTGTATTTATGAACTTGATAGTACCTCTACTATTTAATTATCTAGTCAAATTTGAGAAATATACACCTCTATTCATAATAAAAATGACGCTCTTAAGGACAGTTTTATTGCGCTTATCATCTCTCGGCGTGCTGCTTAGCAGATTCTATTACTTAATAAGTCCCAAGCTGGACGACGAGACTCAGTGTTATAATCAAGATGGTACTCCTCAGTGCTGGGAGACATTTATTGGACAACAGTTTTATAAGCTGTTCATCGTAGACTTTTCTACCCAATTATTTGTAACATTCTTCATTAATTTTCCGAGAGCAATGTTTGCAAAGCATTCGGGTAAAAGGATTGCTAAATTCATTGGAGAACAGGAGTTTGAATTACCGCGCCACGTTTTGGACGTGGTTTATTCTCAAACTATATGCTGGCTTGGTAAGTACATATAAGTTTATAATATTTAGTTAAAAACTAATCTTTTTAAATTTTTTAGGTTGCTTTTATGCTCCATTTTTACCCGGAATTGCTGTGGTTTTAAACTTTTTCATGTTTTACATAAAAAAGTTTGCCTGTTTGATCAACTCAAAACCGTCAGCCATCTTGTACCGTGCCTCACGCTCAAATTCATTATTTATGTTCATCCTTCTGTTGTCTTTTGTCGCTGCAATAGTGCCAATCGTTTACAGCATAGTGGTAAATTAATTATTTAATCTTTTGGTTTAATGCAATTTCTAATAACATTTAATTTTAGGAAATTATGCCGTCCAGGTCATGTGGTCCATTCCGTGGCTTACTTACTGTGTGGTCTGCAGCTGTTGCAAGATTTGAAAACACGCCACTTTTCATTAAAAATACAGTGTTCTTCCTGGGCACTGCAGGATTTGCAATACCGTGCTTCATCGTACTGCTCCTCTTTCTCTACTATTATCATGCTGTTGCTGCCGCCAACAAACATATGGTGGAGGTGCTGAAGAATCAGCTGATTCTGGAAGGACACGACAAGCAGTTTTTGCTGAATCGGCTTGGCACGTTCATTAAACAGCATCAAGAGCTACAGAAGAGATTACGACAATTGGATATGGAGCGAAGAGAAAGGGACCGAGAGGGACAGCAACCACCCCTCCCAAACAGGAACAGCAGTGGTGGATCTCAAAATCCGCCTCCAGTAATAAGAAACAGTGAAAGAAATAGTACTAGGAGCAAAGATTAGGAAATTTATTTCTCCACATATCGACTATAGAAAAATTGAAAGAAATGTTAACGGGAATTATTTGAAGTTAATTTAATTATTATAGCAAATATAATTTGCGTTAATTTGAAAAAATGATGGATCTAAATCATATTCTGTAGGTTGTATTTAAATTAGTAAAAGGTATAAACAAGGATTTTTACAATTTTTTTCTAAATTAAAACACATCAACATTTTCAAAATTATTTGCAACATGATAAAAAACATATTTTGGTTAATTACTATCATAACAAATATTTAATAAAATTATATATTATAATCATATTCTGTTTATCAATATGTATTTAATACAAACAGGATTGATAAGTCACAATGACTAAATGATAGAACTAAAAATATTTAATTATAATTGTACAAATTAAAGTTAAGTTAATCTGTTGAAGAGCAAGTTTTATACATTATTTATAAGTACTCTTATTTAATGTCGGATTATTATTATTATGTATATATACAACAGAAATGTGATTTTAAAAGGCATTTTTATATGGATCACTCTAAAAGTCAATAAGAATTTTAGCAAACATATTTTTTCAACATGCATCACTATATATTTTACATATTTATATGTACATGTAAGAATAAAGTAATTGACACCATATTTAAATAAATATAATTTAATTAATATATAAATATACTTGTCTAAATGAGAGAAATACCATATTGTATATTTAATTCGTGATTTACTCAAAATGAATAAATAAATTTGTAACAAGAATAATTTTTTTTATTGGTTTAATTTTTAAAATAAAATTATATATACAACAAGGTCGTTAGGACAAGACATTATTAAATACAAGGGTGGTTTTCAGTCACGAGCGTAGCGACTGCAAAATTTTATGCATTTTTAAATAAAGAAGTTCCATGAGTTTAATAAAGCTTATCGGCCATGTTTTATACAAGATTTTGTTATTTTTAAATCAATTAACCCAAAAATGTGGTTGTAATTAAAAGAGAGTTCCGATATATGTATTTCATTGAATATTCATATTTAATTTTAAACCTTCCGTTAATACAGTTAAACAATGTACAATGAATTAACTACCTTATAAATTTTAACATTTCTTTCACGGAGGCCATACTTTAATAATAAAAAAAATTTAAAGAATTTTTATAATTTAGTGCTAAAAAAATTTATGAGAACAAATTATAGTACCATAAATTAAGGCATAAAATTGATATTATAGCTTATTATATTATTTTTATTCCTCAAAACTGCAGAAAAATATAAAGTCATTTAATGTATCATTTTTATCTGTTCTTTTAGTTTTGCAATTGTTATACTTTAAAAGTTTTTTAACTTTGAACTGGTTTTTCTTTTTGTTAGGATAAGAAAAAAATAAAGTTGCTCATTGCTAATTTGAAAGGAACATGTACTACGCATTTATTGAAATTATTTGTTTATATATTTTCGGGATACCACTCACTCTTCTTTCTTGGCGAGACGAAGCAGTGTTCATTTTATGTTTTCTTTATAATGTTTTGTATTTTTTAGCACTGTCAAAAAAAGTAATAATTTTTTTTTCCATTATTAAATAAAACATTGCTTAGGTATTAACTCTCTTTATTATGTACAACAAAACAAAATCTTAATTGTCTAAAAGTGTATATATAAGTTTCTGACTTTTTAATTACTTTTCTTTTTCGCTATTAACTTTTCTTTAGCATTTGTGTCAACGCTTTCGCATAATAAGAATTAATTTAATCGATTAGCCCAAGAAGATTTTTATCCTATAATATCAAAAAAACATGTATAATACTCTAACTAAACAATAATGAAATAAAAAAATTTACATTTCTCGAATGATGTTAATAATAATGATCATTAATTTGCTATTTAGGCAAATAACTAAAACTCAATAATAATAATATTTGTAATATAAAACATATCTATCAGCCGCAGATTCATGCCCGATTCACAATTAGTTAATTTCTTTTATACTAAAACACAGTTTAATTTTTAGCAAGTCATTTTGTCACTGCGATTCGACTTGGTGGTAGCGGCTCCATCATCATTTCAATGTATCACTTTCTTTGACTGTTTGGCAGCTGCTGCGGTTGCTTCTGGAGTTTTAATTGCATTAAAATTGGATTTAGGTTCGAAGTATTGTTCACTGAAACGAAATTTTTACCAAAAAGATATGTTATTTATTAACTATACGGTTTTATCATTTTCTTCGTTAATTTATATTGTTTCCTTTGAATTAAGCTTGTTTTTAAGCTGTTTTTTTTTACCATAGAATTATAGTGCATTGATCGACTTAATTGTAACAACCGAATTTTAAGTTCAGAGCGAATACTTTATTTTGGACAAACTTATAATCAGTCATAGTTCTTTTAAGTTTTACGATATCTTAAAACCGTATCTTAAATTAAATAAATATATATAATCCATATTTAAAATGTGTCTCAAAACAATATTTTTGCATTAACGGAAATTTGATTAAAAAATTATATATTTATTTTTTTTATAGCTCCATTGCCCAAATAAAATAATAACATTTTTATATTTTAACATGAACATAATGCAATAAATATATCCGGTTTTTTTTTATTATCATTTCATTTTACAGTAATTTAAAACATATGTAAACTTTTGAGAAAAAAATCCCTCAATAAGAAAAATGAGGAGTCTTACCCTCCAACAACGGGGTTCGAATTTTCATTGCCAATTTTTAAAGGGATTTTTTATTCAATCAATAGCTCAATTATAGTTTTACCATCAAATTAAGACCTCCTTTTGAAAAAGTATTTGTCTCATAACAAATATTCTCTACAATAATCTCAAAAGTACATTTTAGTATACATTTCATATTTAAGATGATTAATAAAGTTATAAATATTACTAACAATTTTATTATATACATATATTTTAAATATATAATGCATTGAGTTTTTATATAAAGAAAATCATTTTTTCTTTAAATAGAAAAGATTATTCCCAACCCAAATAGATCTGTTTGATAATACTTTTATAATCATCTGCTGATATAATGTTTGAGAAAGAACTTAAGGGAATGGTATAAATAGAAAAATAATGGAATTTTCTTAGCTATGATTGCCAAGCACTGATTTTTTTCTTCTATTTTTGGTGTCAACGTTCAATGTCGTTTTCTATTGTTTTGACAAATTCTCCAAATTCAAAGAACTGAATGGTACTACAATAATACTTGAATAAATTTTGAAAAAACACACTCCAAATTAAAAGAGGATATAATGAAATTGTGTACAGATTAACAAATATTATAAAATTCAATTCGCCTCACCAAAAATATTAGTTGACGTCGTCGTCGGCGCCTGAGTTGATGTAGTTAATTTAAGAGTAGTTGCCGTGTTCGCTGCATTCAAATTTCTGGCCACGTTCCCGACCGCCACCGCTTGCTGAGAACTGGATATCGTCGCCGTCGAGTTCAGCCTTTGCGGCATTGTACCTTGTTTTGCGGAAATGATGGACGGGGTGGTAGATGACGTTCCCGCCATACTTCTGGTGGCCGTATTCATTTGAAGTCCTACTAGTTGAATGGGTCCAGGTCCTGAAACCGCACCCGTTTGTGTTGTTGGTGTGGTAGTCGCCACAAGATGTTTTACATTTTGCTGATTTAAACCTTTTAGGCCTGACGGAGTCACAATTTGTGCTGTAATTAGTTTTATTAAACACAATAAAAATATGCTTTCCTTAAAAATAAACTTATTTTTTATGTTAAATTTATTTGTATTTATTTTCTTTAAATTTTGTTTAAGGAATTTTAATGCAAATATTCTTTTCAATTTTTTTTTTACTTGAAAACGATAAAAAATGCTCGTCTTGCGACTTGAATTTCACATTTAATTCCCTTTTAAAAAATGGCTTTAATATTGAATGGATAAATAATCGAAAGTACGGTTTTTCTCAAAGTTTCTTATAAATCTTTCAAAGCATAATATTAGCTTTTTATGTAATAGTTTTATTTCTTTTATAGAAATTATAGATATCTTACCAAAAGGTAACGGAAGATGCTGACCAGATCCTTGATTATTTGTCAGCACGACCGCAGTTTGGGTGGTTGATGTTTGTTGATTAGTATTTGATACTGGAACAGAGACTAGGAGACCCGTCGCATGCTGACCTGGACCACCAGGATTTGTGGTTAAAGTTCCGGCTTGTGAGGCGTTGTTGTTGGAGAAGGTCAGCGATATTGGTTGAGCTAAACCGGGAATTTGAACCTACAAAAAATCAAATATTTATCAGTTTGATTTAAATAGTTTTAGGTGTAAAATCTAATATTAAAAATATTTACTCGTTATGAATATTTTTAATATTATGTTGTCCAGCAAGAAAATTAGCACTTTTAGTACATCGATTTTGATCGTTCCGTTTTTTTATAATTAGCTTTATATATAGTGTACCATTATAGCAGTGGCTATTTTTTTTTAAAATAATATTCTTATTCTTTAATAATTTATGATATCATAAATAAGCTTATTTGTTATTTTAAAATACTATTTGACATTTAAAATAGAATTTTAAAGTAGCAAGCATAGCAAAAATCTAAATGACGTATGATTTTAGCCCTTAAAGAGTTTTGGACTCTAGAGCACATAGTGTTGTATTTTAGTATTTACCTGAACATTTTGGAGCCCTGGAATGGTGGCCATAGCTCCTTGAAGACTAGCTAGATTCAATCCCTGTAAGTTGAGTGTAGTTGTTCCCTGGCCGGATTGCTGTGACTGTTGCTGTTGCGGTGACTGAAGTGAACTCACAGTCGGTTGTATACTTTGGAGTTGAATGTTCTGCTTGGGAAATGATTCAATAAATTTACAGATCTCTTCAGGAATTAAATAAAGTATAATCTTACAGAAAATTGTTGTAACTGTTGCTGCTGAATGGGCGTCGTTCCTGTGGATATTTTGTTCGTGGCTGCTGGTGACGGCGTATTATTTATTATAAACGGCTGAGATTGAAGGATCAGATTACTGGAAGTATTGCCGCCGACGCCGCCACTCAAACTAGTGCTGCTATTATTATTGTTCATTGAGGTCAGTCTTTCAATTAGCATCGAATTGTTATTATTACTATTAACGCTATTATTACTCAGAGTAGTAGTCGAACTATTATTAAGATTATTAGTTAAGGTTCCACCTGGCGATTGAATATCCAAGATTGTTGTTGTCTTTGCCTGCATCGCTACGACCGGCGACGAGGAACATGAATTGGAATTGCTAGTATTACTGCCAGTTCCTCCTCCTCCCGTCAGCAGTGTGTTTAACGTGGGCATCGTAATGCTGAAGTTGTTCCCACTTTGGCCACTGTTGCTTTGGGCTGTCGCTATACTCAAGCCCCCCGCTGCCGTACTGACACTCATCACCGACGAGGCTGTTGAGTGATTTGAATCCCCTCCACTGCCTGGAGACAGCAGACAGCCCACGTCTGACCTCCTTTGAACCATGCTCGTCGGCGGGGAATTCGTCAAATTGCTGCTCCCACTCCCCGTTGAGAGCCGGCTCACGTTTGGTCCATTTATAAAACTACCCGTTCCATTCCCTGGCGTTCCCGCCAAATTCAACTTTATGTTTCCTGGTGGACAACCGGCGAGAATTTTATTCTGCTGCTGAATGATTGAGTTAGTCATGACGGCGGGCGGAGAGGCCAATTGTGAGGCTAGGGCAGACATCGTCACCCGCACGTTGGGGCTCGTCTCCGTCGACGATGGCAAAAGATGGTGGGCGGATGGAGGCGGAGATGTCATACTCGTGTCTAAGCCCCCGTTGATTGTCATAATCCTTCCGATTTGAGACTGCTGTTGCTGACCTTTGACCACCGACATCGTCTTTGGATCACTTTGCGGCGAGTCCAGGGTGATGAACGATTGTGACGGGGGGGGCGATGTT
>JXOV01008624.1:8633-22973 GCA_001014945.1 Clogmia albipunctata | reverse complement strand
ATCACTTTTTTCAAAAATTATTTAAAAATATGGGCCAATAAAATTTAAAGTTAAAAGNATACTGAATACTGAATCTATTAGTCAAACACACTTTGATTTTTTCAAATATCTTGAAAACAGTTCGATTTATACCCATCCAAATGGTGAATTTGGGAAAAAAGCGAAAGTTAATTATTTTTCAAAAATCACTTTTTTCAAAAATTATTTAAAAATATGGGCCAATAAAATTTAAAGTTAAAAGAATTATTTTATAACTCTAAATTATATCTCTTACCGTTTTTCAAAAAAATATTTATAAATAAGTACTATTTGTAAATTTTACAGCTTTTCAAAATTAGCCTGTCTTTTAGGCATTCATAGGTCTTACGGCCATATAATATCACCAACCAGAAACCTTCAATAAAATATTTACATTTAACGTCTTTTAATTAGGTTCAGATTAAACAAATTACGTTAATAATGTATACAAAAATTATGGATTATTTTTATTAATTTGTATATAATTTACCAGATGTTAAATTAATATATTATGTTTACTTTTATACATATGTATTTTTAAATAAAACATTTTGCAATAAAACTAATTCAATTATGTTGAGTGTATTTTTTTTTGATGAAGTCGTCTGGTTGGTGATATTAGATGGCCGGAAGACCTGTGAATGCCTAAAGGCACGCTAACTTTGAGGAGCTGTAAAATCTACAATTATTGCATTTTTAATTTTTTTTTCGGATTCGTGCTTGTTAAAATTATTTCTATCTACAGTAATTTTCTCAATTCAATAAAAATCTGGGCATTTATACTTTAACTTTAATCATATATTTATTTTTTCTATACCAAAAATGATTAAAAGAAAAAATATAAAATAATCAAAAGTCAAAACTACAAGCCTTTTTTCCATGTAAAGGAATAAATTTCAGAACAGGATTCTACCTCGTTGATAACAATTACAATAACAATGACTTTACAACTTTATATCTATTTGCTTTTTGACAAGGGTAAGCGCTTGAAATTCAGAAATTTTCCTTTAACAATCAGCTCATGAATATTCAATGTGGGACAGTTCGGAAATTTCTATGATGTGACAATCATCTACTTGACAAATCCATTAATGATATAAGCTAAAGCGACTGAAGGAATCTTTAATAGGTAAAGAGCTAAATTTGTAGAACACAGAAAACATTGTATAACAGGGTAGGAATTTTACTTTTATACATTTCTTATTCCAAAGATATGTCAAATAGACAAATAATTTGTGATATTGGCATTAAATAATTTAATTTGAATTGTGAACAGCATTATTTAATATCTGTTGACCATTTGCTTGAGCTTTAATACTCAATGGAATGGTATAATAAAACACCTGGATCTAATTTAAATTAGAAACATTTATTTCATTTCGAAATGTCTGTCCATTATTGATCTGGCAAAATCAATTAATATTGTCTAAGAGTAATTGCTTCTTGGAAAAATAATCAACCAAACAATTTAGGGAAAATTTATATAGATTGAAAGAAAATCTAAATAATGAATTCGACAATTCAGTTTCTGAACAATATGGGAACCAATAACAAAGGCTGGATTATAATATATTAATACTCATATATGTATATTGAATTGGCTGGAGACTATCGCTTAACACCCATTTGCAATTCTGAGTAAGGAATTGAGCAATTCATGTTATACAGTTAAGTATATCCAAACTTTTGTTGCTGAGTGTGCCTGCTGTTTTGGATTAACTAGTCTTTTCATTTCACTTATAATATAATACTGGAATAAAATTCATGGTGACAGAAAGTCAAAAATAATAGATCCTGTTCTATTATGTTTCCAAAATTTGTCAATATTCAACTGATGAAGAATCCCACTATCTCCTGTTGATATTTAAAATGCTAATTTCAACAGAAACCTAATTTTAACAGTTCTGAAATTTACAAAAACCAATTTTGTTTCTCGGTCTTTAACATTTTATGTTATGTGGATGGATTTCCTATGATAAACCAAATAAATTGATTTTTGGGCTAATAAAAATTGGAAGAAAAAATGAATTCAGCTTATTAAACTCTAACATCGCACCAGACCTAAATTTTAGGAGTTTTTTTTATATATGAAGGTAAATACGTAATTGAAGTTATTGCCTTAAAGCAGTCCAGCTAATTTAAACCATTTTCAGACCTTTTATATGTTTCAGTTAAACGATTTTTCATTTTCGGAAATGAAAATAAACTAATATAAAATACCCTTAATCCGTACCAGGTCCAGAACCAAGAACAAAATTATTCTCTTATTTGTTCTCTTTGTGAACTCTCCCTGTAATGCCCAAATTTTCTATTGAATTCAGAAAATTACTTTACATCACGATAATTTTGAGAATTACAAAAGCGAAGAAAAATTTATCTAATAATAAAGTTAGCGGCCTTTTAGGCACGAATATAAAAAAAAATTCCAACCAGGCGCCTTTACCGCAAAATTTACACTATGTACACCCTGTTGCAAGTATTAGAATACAGTCATTACGTTGAATTAATCCACCAATAACTCTAGTACTTTTCATAATTTCGAAAAATCCTTTCGTTTTTATGTAAAGTAGTTTATTGAGGGTATAATTGTGTATAAAACTGAAGGTCGGATTACAACGGAAGACGCGCTACAGTAGACCTTTTAAAAACGTTGCAGCTATTTGAATATACTCTCTTCTTTGGATAGTAAATGCTACTTTTTCATATTTTTAAAGAACGAAATTATTAGAATATTGTATTTTCTTTTAATTTTTTTGTTTTCAAAATATATTGATTTTGTTATAAATAAATAAAACATAGATTTATTATTAAATATTGGAATAGATAGGGTTTCATCATCATGTGTTTCCAAAAATGGCCGTAGTTATTTAAATTAACATAAAAAGTAACTTAGAACTTAAAATTATCATTATTTAGAATAGATTTATTTAAAAATCAGTATAAATTAGTGTGGAAATTGAGTTGCAAAATGAATAAAAAATAAAATATTGATAGGGCTCACCCAAAGTTATGTACTATATTTCCATTTGTCCTTTTTCCTCTAAAGACTAAATTTAATTTGAGGAATAAATATTATCAGAAAGGTTTTCAAGTTATTTGCTGTTACTTTTGTTTGTTTTGTGATAATGAATTTAATTGAATGGTAAAAGCGAAAATTAATTGCCAAATAATTAACATTCACTTGTCCAACACCCACTTATATATTTCAAATTATAAACACGTATTTATTTTCAAATTTCTAAATTAATTTGTTGTTAATCAATCACCAATTATGATGTAATCATAATTTAAAGGATGTTTTAATTAATTTTTTCTGTGTATTCTAATAAATAATTAAAACGGATAAATTTTATATAATGGTTATTTTATTTTGTTCCGAGAATGTATTCAGTAAATAACTTTACAAAACCATTTACCAGAAAAGAAAGTGCTATTTTGTGGTTTATGATTTTGAATCCCTCGAAACCCCTTTAAATAATGGAGTTCTGGTATAGGTAAATGTCAATCGAGAATCCGTTCTATTTTTCGGTAGCATATGTAAATACATGAATCAATTCCAACAATAAAATATAAATAATAATAAATATTTACAATAAAGAACCTAGCGATTAGTTTCTTGACAACAAAACATTGTTTAATTGTTTCATTTATTTAGCTAAATTAAATTTTTTATTATTTATTCGTCTCCATTTGACAACTTCCTTCCCTCTTCATGCTGTTGATAAGAAGATTTGCGGTTGACGTCTAGAAACTTGGTGTTTCTATACGGCTACTTAGACTGAACTTTATTTAGCTAAATAATATACAGTTTTCTATATTATAATTTCTGAGCAGACTAATACTAAAACTCGAGAACGGCTTCACCGATTTGGGTAATTTTGGTTTTTAATTATTTGTAACAGCCTTGGGAAGGTCTAAATGGTGAGTAAATATGAGAAAATTATATTTTATGATTGATTAAATTCTTTTGATTTTATTTTCTTTTTTGTTCACACAGTTTTATTCATTGAAACACTGACCTGCTCTAATTAACAATTTGCTGAAACTAATGAGTGTAGAAAACTTATTGATACCCCTACAGACAATTTTATCAGGTCTCCACTGTCAAGAGGATTATGACTTAGCATTAAAGTTTTTATTTAAAAATATTCTTAATTGCAACAATTGAAAATATTAAACTTAACTTAAATTTAAGTAGTTAAATTTAGCCTAAAATTAAATTCGAAGAGTAATTCAATTATTTATGTTTAGTTTAAAAAACAAAATGATGTATGTTAAGTTTTTATACAAAGTAGTGTAATAACATTTCAATTTATATAATGCCCATACAATAAAGGAAATCATTTGTCTACTTGCAGACTTAATGAAATCATTTTTTGTTTATGTGATTGCAGCACTTCCATTACAACCACATTCAGGGGGGAAGGCAACATTTCATTCTATTATGTTCCAACGATTGACTATTATACTAATCTTATGAAGCAGAAAATAGTGGAATTATTGATTAAATCTTAATCAGATCAGAATCTGATTTTTATTTATCAATATCATCATTGTTGTTTGTATATAACTACAATAATAAAATAGTCTATAACACAATAGTGGGGCTGTTATTTCTCATTAATTTTTAAACATTTTAACATGTTTCTTTAATATAAAGTCTTTCTATGATTCTTTTTATTTTATTATTTTATTAATCTTTACTACTACTAGAAACTTTATGAAAAAGCTTTATGCGGCGAAATTCTTATGCTTTATTCTCTTTCTCCGTAGTTTCTCTATTCTCAAAATTACCATGGGTTTGCTGCCTTCCATGTGATGGTAGGTCAGTCACTCAGTAGGGTGTAAAATTCACTAGACTGGAAAATTTATAATTTGTCATTTCATTTAAATAAATTAAATAAATATTTTGTTTGATCGCAAGAATTTGTTGTAAAAAAAAATAATTATGAATTTGGGGAAATATTAATGATAGGTAGATTTTTTAATAATAACTAAAATACTCTTCATTTCAAAAACCAGTTCAATGATAATTCCCAAAAGCAATACTGTTTGATATCAATTGATTTTGGTATTTTAATAATTAATTCACTACTATATAATTTCGAAAATGCAATAAATGTTTCAAATTTTAATTAGAAGCAGGTGAATTTCAATTTATATTAGGATGAATATTTAAAGCTGAATTAGACAATGTTGCTCAATTATCAATATTAATAATGTCATTTCGATATCACTTTAGAATGATTTGAAAAATTTATTTTTATTTATTTTGCGTATGAGTTTTATTAATACAAGTGAAAGTGCACAAAAATTTAGAGTATCCTTAATCAAACATCCAGAGCAATAAAACCATTTTATGGCGTCTTCATGAAGATTTTTGATATCTTGAAGTTCTCCTGTATATCTCAGCTCCGGGCATTCTGACCATATATGCTTGATTGTTTGTTGAGTCGCACTACACTAGCAGGACGGATCGTTTTTGAAGCCCCATTTGTTCATAAGGAAGTTGCATTGAATGGTAACGTAGTCAGCCTTTTCGCGGTGCCGATTATTTTAACTAAATTGACTATAATTCGAGGGCCAAACTGTCCAAGAGGATTTCCTGGCCGAAAGTATAAGTGATAAGTGATTTGAAAAAAATGGAATGGAAATTAAATCAAATATAGTACATTTATAAACTTAGATTGTCATATATACATGATTGATACGTAATTGACTTTTGCGAACTGTCTCGTACTTATTCATAAAATAATTGTAAACAGATCCAAAAAATAAAAATGGTGAAACTTTTTTATGGAACAGAATATAAAATAGTGGCACGTCCGAAATCTGAGTGGAGTGTTTAGTTATATAGAACAAATATAATATAATATGAAATTAAAATTCTTTTCACACTTTGAACGATTTATTTTGCGAGGCCAGTGCAAGCATGTTAACGAGGACCAATTGCTATTCATAAAATTGGCTGCCATAAATATGAATATATTTATTCCTCAGATTGCTATATTCTTCTTTTACCCAGACGGAAAAACAATGCAAAAAAAACTTACAAAAATTAATAACCATTTCATAAGGTGTTGAAAAAAAGGTATTAGATATTCATAAAGTACTTTGTAATAATTATGTCATAACAAATACGGGTAGAAACTGTATTTAGGACAGCCGCTGTCAACTTTATTTAATAAAATGGCTATCAAACGATTAATTACAATTTGTGAAAATTATAATTGCTAATCTCTGAGACAGTAATTAAAATTAATCATTTTATGTTCTTGGGGGGTACAACTGTTCAACAATGTAATTGAACTCTCAATAATCCGTTAAGAAAGTGCCAAGAATTAAACATACTAAAGCAGCTGCTTTTCTGTTTCATTATTTAAAGAGCAACATATTCATGTGAGGCCGGATAGCGTAGTTGGTTATGTTTCTTCTCACAAAATTTGGAATCGTGTATTTAAATCCCAGTTAAAGCAGTGAGTTTTTATTTTCAAAATTCATTTTCCATTATCAACTAATAATAACAATTTGTGATTAATATTTCTTTAAAATCATTTACAAATAATATCTCCGGTCTCAACAAATCGAAAACTGGTGACGTCAACACTATTTGTTCGAATTCAGACTGGTTTTCAAAGCATGGATGGGGTGCACAAAATCAAAAAAGAAAAACCGGATCTTTCTAATAGAAGTATTCTGCTGCTGTTCAACGAACGGATACAGACGAAGATTTTGAAAGGGATGGTATTCTTCGTAAAATGTGTGTTCTGTTTCGGTGGCAAATACTTGTTAATAAAATAGCCTCTGATCTACCTGTAAAAATTACTATAGGAGTTTTCGCAAAAAAACTTCAATTCCCATATATATTTTTTAAATTTATACATATGTACTATAAATATCAAAAGTAAAATAATACGACCAAATGGTTAGACCCAGATCGGTAACGGTTGTTGCTTTGTCGAAGAAGGAGAAGAGGACAAGAATAAATGATAATTCTTTTTTATATGCCGTAATAAAAACAGGTATCAAGGAAAATAAGGCTACTTGATATATGTATGATTCAAATTCTCACTACTTGTGACAAGTACTTTCGTACGGAAAGATCAGCTTATCAATACTATAACGCATTAGTGAATATTTTAAATTGCGAATATTGTTAGTTCCAAGTTTGCAAATTTCAAATTCTATTTCAATTCAATTAACGCGTGGATTAAATTTCTAACAGCAATATTATCAGTTAACATATTCCTTACATAATCACTTCTAAGATTGAATGTATGTTTCCCTCTTGTCGTCTCTTTTAAAATACAATCACACGTAAATCAATGTTGAGCATTTAGTTCTAAAAAAATTGTTCAAATAAAAAAATGGCTTGTATTCCAAACGATCACATTTATTTTTGCGGTCAGGGTTTACAAAGAAAACAAATAATGGAATAATTTTACTTTATTCTTGGCTTTGGTTCGGATTAAGGGTGTTTTACATCCGTTGGCTTTCATTTCCAGAGGAAAATGAAAAAATAACAAATTAATGTAAATACACATTTGTTTAAAAGTCTTTGTAGAATTAGGATGAGAACGTTTAACTGAAACATAAAAATGTAAGCCTGAAAACGGTTTATATAAGGTTGATTGCTTCCAGGCAGAAACTCCAATTACGTATATTATAAACATATACAAAATAAAATCCTAATATATAGGTCTGAGGTAAGAGTTTAATAATCTGGATACATTTCATTCTCTCGACTTATTTTAGAAATGAAATACAGCGCGAGCTAGCTGTATAAACGCACCGACAATCTCTTAATATTTCTAGAACCAGAAGTCGCAGGGGCTTCACAACATGAAGACAATGAATATAATCCAAAATTTCAGCAAAATTATCATATGAAACAAGTATAAAGCTGAATAGAATGATCTCTAAAATAGAATCCTTTGGGTTAAATACGTGGAGTGGTTTGTTAGCTATAGTGCGTAATAGACTGAAACCCGCTATGACAGAAAATAGTATCCCAGATTGTGACTTTATTAGATGTTCTATTATGTTAATATTAGTTTCCAGGGATGCACAAAGAGTACAGTCATAATTACTTAATCGGAATTCGAATTTTTTAAAACCATTAGCTCATTTTTCGAAATCAGGGTTTTTAGACTTTCAATGAGAGCTTCATAGCGACTCAATTTTTCATAATTCTTGAGATATTTCGGTATGTATAACTATCTCCACCATTAGATTATTTTAAAAAATACCCCATAAGTGCATTTATAGCGCTGACCGTTTTCGAAATTTGGCGAAACCTAATAAATTATTACATTTGACATACAATTGCGAGTAAGTAATTAAGAGTAATATAGTTTATAAATTCGAAGCTCCTGCGACATCTGGTTCCAGAGATATCAAAGAATCGTGAGTGCGTTTATAGAACTAACTCGCGCTATATGTACATTGATTTAGTTTTATTGTAGCAAATCCTAAAGGAATCCGAAATCAAGATTAGTTTTCGTAAATTACAGGAATGCTAAAATTAGTTTTCTGTTGACATTGCTTTAATTAAGCATTTCAAACAGCAAACAGTCAAAGTGTAATCCTTCACATTATTATATAATTACGTATTATTATCGGATTGTATACATATATCCACAGTAAAATACATCCTGTAAAATATAAATTGATAACTGTATTAGTTCTTTGTATCACAAAATAAATGATTTGATATCAATTCGATTCTGGTTCAAATTTCAAATGAGTTTCTTTTGTAAATATATTGTCTTAACTAATATAATTCTTTTAAAACCAATTAATTATTTTGTATTTTGTTGAATATATAAATAAAAAAAAATTAAAAATAAATTTTCCATGATTGACTGGAAAATTAATTTAATCTAAGTAAAACCAATAACTCGGACAGGTTATAGGCCCAGTTATACGGAAAAGCAATGGATTTTCCCCACGTGAAACCCGCGGAAAGTTAACAGTAAAATTGGTATTGAAAATAGCATCGTTTTCAAACTGTTGTTTAGAAGTTAAAAAGCTTAATTTACTACTAAAAATATTATAATTATTTATGAAATATTTGTATGTTCTTCGATTCAATAATCAGATTAATTAAAATTCCAGAAAGCAATTACTCTTAGACAATATTAATTGATTTCGGAAAATCAATCAAGGACGGACATTTAACTTCGAAGCGGAATAAATGTTTCAATAAATATTAGAATGAATATTTAAAGCTTAAGCAAATGGTCAGCATATATTGAACAATGCTGTTCATTAATCAAATTAAATTATTCAATGCTAATATCACAAATTAATTGTCTATTCGACACCTCTTTGGATCGAAAAGTATTATACAATAAGTAAAATTCTTACGATGTTTCCTGTATGGCTCTTTACCTATTTAACGTTCCTTCGGTTGCTGTAGTACCTTATGTCATTGATAGATTTGTCATGTAGATGATTGTACGTTATTGGAATTTCCAAACTGTCCCACATTGAATATTCATGAGCTGATTGTTAAAGGAAAATTTTTGAATTTCAAGCACTTACCCTTGTCAAAAAGCAAATACATATAGAGTTGTGAACCTGTGCTAATTATAATTGTTATCAATAAGACCTTGTTCCAAAATTTATTCCCTTTTGTAGATAATTTTTACAATTATATCTTAGCACTCAGTCTTTAAATGTATGATATTATTTTTTAACTTAGGCAATTGTGGAAAATTTAAGATTGTCATATTTTAACTATAATAATAAGCTTATATTTTTTCAAATTTGGGTGTTTAAAAAAATTAGGTATTTAATCAATCTTCAATTAATGGAGAAGGCATGTGAGTTTTTAAAAAAACTGTTGAATAATGTATTAGAGATTAATTTCCTCTTTAACAAAAAAATGCAAATGGAACAATAATCGTCATTTGTCCACTATAATGACATTTAATTTAAAATGGAAAGTTGTCTAGCGTGCAAATTTAATTAAAGCTATTGATTTTTTATAATTACCAGAATTAATTAATTGAAATGACACGACCACAGCCATCTGCAATATTTTTATTTCTGCGGTTTTTTTTCTTTTTTTCTGTTTTCGCAAATTGAATTTTAAATTATCATTAAAAGTGAGAATTTCTAATGAAGCACTTAAAAGTCTTTTAAAAAAGCTTTTTAAACATATTTTTATTATTGGATTAGATATGTTCGTTGCCTAGACAATTGGTTTCTATTAATTCAAAGCATACATTGCTAAATTTTTGAATGATATAATATATTATTTATATTCTTACAATGGAGTATCAATGCAGAGGAAAAACCCCTCACAACATGTTCTCATGATTTGGTCCACAAGGTGCTGATCATACTATTTGTCCATATTATTAACATCCTATCCTTCAAAGTGTACACACCTATACTGCCCTAGAGTGCGGTGCTGAATGGCGGGCCTATTAAACATTTTGTCCTAACCTATTTTAATAAGTCATTTACTATTATCTTGAAAAACTATATATATATATATATATCAACAAATTAGTTAGGGCCAGCAATTGCGATAGGGAGGGAGAGCTAGGGCGATAAACGAGGAGAGGCGTATGACTGTTCACCATACACCCGGTGATACGTTATCGTGCATCGTTACAATGATCTTAGTCATATATTCATATATGAATAAGGGCTATAATCCTCGAGCGGGTTCTACGCCCAACCTACCATACCATACCACTTATAACTTTTATATAATTATTTGAAACAACTTTTAAATTCAATCAAAAATTTCATGAAAATGAATTTAATGTAAAAAGAATACTTTTTACAAAAAGAAACTAAAAAGTGCTTAAATCTGACTAATATAAATTTTCAAACAAGACAAATAATCATACGTTGTGTTAAATTTGTATAAAATAAAAGTACTTGTTAAATATTTTGTAAAACATACTCGAACAAAAATTATTCTATTAACGTTTTATATTTAAAATGATATGTTAAATAGATTTCAAATAATCAACGTTGTACCATAAAATTCTTATTTTTCTTTTTTTACTCATTTTCATATTATTATTACAATCTCTTCTACTCTAAACTGGGGAAATGTTCTCTTGCCTGAATTTTCCGGCTTTCCTCTCCGAATCTTTAGTCTGTCTTCGAATCGAGTACGACAATGTCTGTTCGTGCAGAATATTTGTTTACCCCTAATGGAAGAATACTAAAGTGTATAAGTAATTCAATTTCTGGAAATTTAGACAATTTAAATAAAAATAATTGAACAAATAAATAGTAAATAATTAGTAAATAATTAGTAAATAATTGAAAATTTTGAAATCTTGAATTATACGAATGCTACTGACTGAAAGAATTATAAAACAAGTTTATGTGTCGTATATTTTTATACTCAAAAAAGTTTTTACCTGAATAAATTTTTATTTAATGCTATCTTATTCATCTTATATTCATTACAATTTTAATAAAAACCAATTTTTTTATAATATGCCCGTACATTGGTTTCAGAAATTTTTACGAAAATGATAAGGACCTACAATTGTTTATTATTAATAAATGTTATTTTCATAAAGAGCTGACTTAAAACATTACAATAAAATAAAAATTGAAAGAACTTATGGAAAACCCTATACAAAATTTGAAAACACCATGTTAGCTTCAAATTTTCCGTTGTCACAGAGCACTTCCCTTTTAATAACAAAGTGCTGTCATAAAAAAATATGTAAATAGCTAATAACTGAGTCAGGAAGGAAGCTTTTTACTCGTATTTCCATTGTTATTGTTTCGTATTGAGAATTTTTGCCAGAGTTTCTATTTCTATGGCTCTCATTTTTCCGGCTTCTCTTCATTTGGGACAAGTACAATCAAATTGAATTTTTTATATGACTTTATTATTATACTCATTTCCTTCGCATTAGGAACTATTTCTTATGCCCCCAGTTCTGGCAACGGAATCAATTTAAATCAGAATAAACATTCGGAAAACGGAATTCTACTCTCAATTTATTTCGTAACAATCAGTTTGATAATCACCATGACAACTCACATCCTCCAATATCAATTCAAAGACTGACCGTTAGACTTAACATATTTGAGATTAATATTTATAATAATTTTATTATTTATAATAATGCATTAAAGAAGGCCTGAGTGTTTAAAAATGCTTATCGACCGTGTTTTATACAAAATCTTATGCATTTCTAAATAAATTAACACACAATTTTAAAATTCCTGTAATTTTTTTAGAAATATATGTCCCACACACTATATCTGCGTCTTTTGGTCAATGAATTAAAAATAAATTCAAATAAACCAGTGCAACGATTTCGCAATTTTGTTAAACTTTAATTGCATTGCACCGTTCAATAAACTGAGAGAAACTTTATTGGTAATCGCTTTTGATTTCTTCAGCACAAATTCTAATATTTGGATATAGTTTTCAATAATGTTTATATGTGTATTTCATAAAAAAAATGTTGATTCGTAACAGAATTTTTAAATATAAAAATCCATAACTGTAATCTAAGAGTGTTTGGTAATGTTCGTCAATGTTTGTGAATATTCGTCAATATTTTCAATATTTGTCAATATTTGTCAATATTTGTATATGTTTGTCAAAATTTCGTCAATGTTAGTCAAAATTTGTGAATATTTAACAGTAAAACCACCAGTGTCAAAGTCCTTTTTCATATAAATTGATGAATTTCGTTTACGGAGGTAACATATTAATAAAAAAAGCACTAGTGCTTTATAGAATTCTTAAAAGCATTATTTTATTTATAATAATTAGGAACAATTGCTATTTATTATCATGTTTTCAATAAGGCAATTCAAGACAATAAATTCTAAAAAACCAAAACATCACCATTAATTGCTTGTATATGTTTATTGTAGCGGTCAAGTTAGGAATAATAAAATCATGTGAAACCAACACAATTTAGCGTATAAATTCAATAAAACATAAACTTCTGGGGTATGCAAACCAGAAATGGGCATAATAACTTTTACCTCTATTCCCTTTTCTCCAAATTTTCGATGTAACCAGATTTTTTTCTTGATGAAACGATTTATCCTTTTTAACCTAAACTGATGTGTTTTCTTTATTGCTGTTTACTTACCATTTACCCTAATTCCATTATCAGGGAGGGTTTGTTCACTCATGAGATTAAAATAAAAAACCACCAAATAACACTTTTTTTAAAAAAAAAAGTCTGAAAATTATTTATACATAGTATTGTTAGTAAATGGGAATCCATCTGATAACCTATAGTTACTTTTAATTGTAGTTAAATCGAGACCTACTTTTGAATATTATTATCTAAAAATATGTCCCACAACATACTATAGAACTAGAGGTAGTCTCAACCTCAACCAATGGGTGTTAGATTTTTTCATGACTGTTTGTTTTTCAGTGTATTATTAGTCCATTACTTAATTATAATTCGCTATAAAAATTATATCGCAATCGTTATTGATATACACAAATGGAGAAACTATTTTCGTGCTGAATAATGTCCCACGACCTCGAAGACGCAGTATACGGTGCAAACCAATAGACCACCCAAGCGGATATATATTATTATCTTTAGAATCTAAATAACATTATAAAGTTATTTTAAAAATAGATATTTTGGGAAATTTTTTTCAAAATATTGAAATTTTTAATGGAGATATAAAAAATATCAGAAAATATAATCAAGATTTGTGAGGGATGTTAATATATGAAAAACCGAGTTTTCCAATCGATGATAGTTTTATTTTACAACAAGATTTTTAAGGAAAGTTTTACTGAACGAAATACGTAATCGATCTTATGTCTGATTGTCCAAAGTATACACACTGTCTGCGATCGAGAGAGGTTTACCATTGATCGTGAAATGTGTTAGGTACGAGTGACGGTTTGTGACTGCTGAAATTCAAGTGCAGGTACCAGGCTCAGGAATCGTTAAAGAGTCAACGGTGTCTAACAGTTTGCTTTTAAAAGTACTGGCTTAAAAAATACAGTTTCAGTTGGCTAAACTACTCTTTGTTGTTCTAATTGAGTTCTGCTGTTTCTCGTGATCGTGACCTAATTGTAAAACTGGAGAAGCTAGACAATATTATATCGTAAATATCACGGGTATACAACTATATAATATTTATATTAAAATATGAACTAACATGAGTAAAATATCGGGTCTCTTTATATTGAATAGAATTTACCTAAAATATTAAAGACAGTAAAATATATATACACTTTAGAATCCCTTTGTTCAGGGGCACACATTTATTTAAAATTCTTCCACCAGCTCTGGGTTACGATGTTATTCGATTTATTGTGTTTTTTTTTTTTTTTTT
>JXOV01008622.1:970-13686 GCA_001014945.1 Clogmia albipunctata | reverse complement strand
CCGTTTTAGCAAATTTTTCGTTTTGTCCACGGGTAATGAATTGAACAGTTCAATTCATTACCCGTGGAATGAATTGAACTGTTCAATTCATTACCCGATGGTAATGAGAGGTCTCTTGTACTAGAAGAAAAGAATAATAGTCCTTTACTGTGACAGTTTTGAACTGTTACATTCTTTAGTTAAAATTGAAATAATCTTTTGGCACAGAAAAACTGCTCTCTCCTCCGAATTCTCAAGATTTAATGTAATACAAGTAATTTCTTATTTAAAAAGTTACACGTTAGGCTGAAATAAGGAAGATATCGAGAAAATGAAATCATTTTATTTTTATTTTAATATTTCTACAAATTATTAATTGATATACCCGTATTTTTATTAGAAAGAGCTTTGTAATGTTTAATTTTGTTCAATAGTGAAAGAAAGAAATTCATGGTCTTTTTCTTTTTTTCTTCCTAGTATTCGTATTAAACGTTTAGATTTGATGGAGTTATGTCAACATCTGGTTAAGATGTTTAATATTGTTTTTTTCGGATGTGGTTTCTGTATCCACCTCTATAATCCAAAATTTTACTCGTAGCTTATAATCTCATAGAAATGAAATGCATCAAAGAAATTATCATTAATTTATCCACAGAAAATTGTAATATATCGCCATTTTATTCACAGTAATTACTTCGAATAAACCAATTAAATCATCGCTAATCACTTACACTCTCTCTTTCATACTTCATACTTTATAATCCTTGTTTTGATTACATTTTTTCACTCCATGTGGCTGTCTTGTTCTCGACAATTGAACTCGTGGGAGTCCATCACATAAAAGTGATAACCTAGACCGAAACAAATGATTTATTCACCAGAACAAACTGCTCTAAAAACAATAATGGTGAGGAGTTCTATGCAAATTTCATAAAAAGTATTCCTTGTGATCAGTTGATACCAAGATGTCGTTCTCGAAAATAGTAAACTTGTTAAAAATTCTTTTTTGCACATACGTTTTTCAATATCGCACTCAGCGAAAATTTTGAATTTTTATTTCACTATTTAAAAAAAATTGTCATAATCTGCAACAAATTAGTCTCAAAGTCAAAATTTGGTCTCCATTGTTGCCCTTAAATTACACAACATATTAGTCTCGGCTATGCNTTGTTAAAAATTCTTTTTTGCACATACGTTTTTCAATATCGCACTCAGCGAAAATTTTGAATTTTTATTTCACTATTTAAAAAAAATTGTCATAATCTGCAACAAATTAGTCTCAAAGTCAAAATTTGGTCTCCATTGTTGCCCTTAAATTACACAACATATTAGTCTCGGCTATGCTATAGGACCGTGCCTATATTTCAAAATAATTAATGTTTCCTGTTTTAATAATTTTAATATTTACCGTTTTAACAGTCTATTTTTGTTCAATTTTTGGCGCATTACGTAAATATCAGATATAAATCTGCTTAACTGTCATGTAAGTAAATTATATGAATAGCCTTATATTGCTTTAAATGGAACTTTATTTTACATAAAACAAATGTTCCATGGTACAATGGTAAATTTCACTTGAAACATTTGTGAAACATGGTAATGTTGTAATTTTCTTTGTAAATAATGAAATTTAATGTGAAATTGTAAAATTTTCAGTGCTTATGAGTTGAGTGCAAAAAACGTTATGTCCTGCTCGGGTGTAAAGTCCTGTTTTTGAACTCGGAAACGATGAAACACTAGCTTTCGGCTCGAATGTTTTACACTCGTTTCACTCGTTAATAAACAGTTTACTTTACAGCCTTGTAGCACAAATAACTATTAAAACACTTTATTTTGTGTATTAACAAAATTATTTTACAAGTAATGATTAATTTGGAAACTTCATACTTCAATATAGAAGCACGAACGCGAGTACAAAGAGAAGGTGTCCACTTCTCTAATAAGATAAGGATTTTAATTATCTCTGCTCCTTATTTCTGGTGTGCGTTTTACCTTTAATTCGGCACTGAAAATGAAATGATCACCATATGAAGCCAAAAATGTTTGTTATTTTACTAAATGGCAAGTGCCAAGCGCCGGTGTTATACCTGCAACCCTTGTAGATGTCCCTCTTTTTCGAAAGAGCAGAGCACACTTAATTTTAACGATCCTCACTCTCGAGTGTATGGCTCTTTAGATTTTCGCCATGTTTTAGCTCACCTGTATTATTTAATTCTCTCTTTTAAGGATTCGTTACATGTATTAAACATTTCATATCTGAGAAACACTTTTGAGTATCTTTCGTATGGTGCTTTCGTTAGCATACTTTAAAATATATCACTTGCGAAATGTTTCTAGCACTTGTTTTCACGGCCAAATGCAAAAGACTGCTACTTCCGACATCTAAAACACAACTACAAAATTGTATATGATGTAAAAATAAAATAATTTAAGTCCAATAATGTTTTTGTCTTTTGGGGATATACTTAGATTATATTTCAAATTTGAGTTTTTAAAGTTTTTGTTTCACAAAATATGACTCAATTGAACATTTTCCCAAACTCCCTTAACACATTCTTGCGGTTTATTACAGTATTTAATTTGGAGTTATCTACTTTATTGTCTTGCTTTGCATAAAGGTCACGCCAAAATTAACTCATTTGATTATCGGTATCGTTTGATTCAGACTAAAATTCCCCTGCAAGTTAATAACTGTGTTGATAACAAGTATGTTGTAATATATAAAGAGAAACATCAGACATAATTTAAGACATAGTCATGGAACGACGAAGGTTGTTTCTAATTCTACTTTTAGTAGTCTCTTCCAAAGCATCCCTACTTCTTTCTGAAGAAGAGAGTTGCTTGAAATCTGTGAGTTTGAATGTTAATCAGGCTACAGTAAATTTTTATTACATTGAACCTCAATGGTAAGTTGCTTTGTAAAATATTATATATTAATATCTTGTGAATTTAATTTATATATAATATTTTTGCAAATTATTATTTTAAGGGATGATGATGGTATAGACCACGATAGATATAATAATCGCTATGGATGTGCTTTGTTGTCAAATACACAACGTGAAACAATATCTCAACAATTTGATGAACAGAGTCCATCTACTTCTTCTCTACTACAATTATTCACTGGATCAAAAATTTCAACTCCAAATGACTTCAACAGGACTCGATCCAGAATTCATCGTACCGATCGAATATTTCAGAATCACAGAGTGCATGGATTAGAAACCTGGCTTCCAGTTCGAATGCCAAGTACCTTTACCTACACAGTAAAGATTATTTGAAGGCTATGTAAGGAGTCGATAAATTAATAATCACTCTTTTTTATTTTCTTTTCAGGGAGCGATATATACTAATGACCTGTACCAAGGTTTACTTCACACTTTTCTCAGGCATTGGGACGATTGGAGAGAATTTATAGATGATGTACACTTTGGCATTGCAAATTTTTCTAATGTTCTACATCTATTACACCAAATTCAAGGTGCAACTGATAACCACATGTCAAGAAATGCCCTAAGACACTTCAGCTACTTCCATCGAGGTTTATCCGCACCAGACTTCAATCGTAATATATGAGATAAAATTGCTTGCAGTTTAATTTAAATATTTTTTACAGAACTGCAAGACAACCTTCATGACATGCAAATGTTAATATATCGCTTCCTTTTGCAAAACGTCAACGACCATACGTATATGGGACGGTCTATCAACAACCGTGGTCAGCTTCAGGAATTCTTCAGAGTCACTGACTGGCACGGGCAACAAAGGGTCATAGTTATCTGTCTTTCTGACCACTTGTATCCCCCGGACCCTAATTTTGGTGACTCTCGTAATATCCGAACTATAACCACTATATATTTCTTATACAACGCTAATGCCATTTCAAGAATAGTAACATACACTACTACAACAATGAACCCACATGACGAATTGAAATAGCAATCTGTCGGTTAGCAACATTCGAACAATTGTATGTGGTATGATATATTTTTGTAATATAGGGAATAAAATTAATCATTAGATTTAAAAGTCTTCTTTTTTTTACTCTAATGGACATCCCTCGAACCAACACAACCACAGTCAATTTGCATAGCTTTATTTAGTTGGGTGTCAATTCGGCTGTGGAGATAACCAAACCAAGGACCACGGTTTTTAAAGTTTTCGACGTCCCAGCCGCTTCCTGTTAATTTCTGAACAATATAGACTCTCGCCGCAAAGAAAAACCTGTAAGATGTTTTTTAAATGACAACGAGCGATCCAATTTCAAACCGAGGTAAACTGGATTACGATTATATTTTAACAGAACTCCATCGAAGGTCGCCCTTAACGTTAACGATGCTTCCCGGTTATCCAAATGGGATAGTGTTATCTCTGATTTTGCTGGATTTGTTATTAATCTCTAGTCCACGAACAAATACTACGTGATATCTAAGTCAGAACACAATATGGCTAGAATTCCCTTAAATGAGTTTGATGCATCTAGGAGAATAAGGCCATCCGCATATTAAATTTGTCTAGAGACAGTAATAGGGACATCGTCCATATAAAAATTGAATTGTTTTGGCGCCAATTCTGAATCCTGGGTTAGGCCACCATTCCGCCATCTACTTGTTTTATCTTGCTCATGCACTCGAAACCTGCGATTGCTTAGCATAGAACCAAGAAGAGAAATGATGTGCATTTGATTGCATTCGAGGCTTTCATTAGAAAATATTATGACCGTCTATTATTGATCTAATTTGATTTATCATCTCATTCGGGTTGGGATTTTCTGAACTTCTGATTTCTCTTTATTTCCAAATAATACTCCAAGCTTGGATTATGGTTAGTTCTGAATATTATGAAAATCATTTCGGCAGGTATGGCTCCATTTTATATTTAATGATATTCTTGTAACTCCTCATTTCATGTCAATATTTATTCCAAAATACCTAGTCAAATTTTGGTTTAACGCAAATTTGGTTCTATCTTTGATTGATTTCCAATCCATGCTCTTAGTGTATTCGCTTTTTCATTCCACTGCTGCATTATTTGATATACCGGGTTCTTTTCATCGCGTAATGTTCTTATCGAGATCTCAAAAGGAAAGTGGTCAGATACATCCAACTTTTCCAAGCAAACGATTCAATTTGAGACCAGGCTTTAACAATAGCACCGCCATAGCTTATATCTTTCTCTCTATCGAAGTCCATATGAGCATATTCTACCTGCCAGTCTCCAGTTATATTTCTATTCAGCACTGTTAATTAGTTCTATCCAGCGCTCGCTCTTCTTGTTTCGCAAGATTTGTTTCGTATTTCTTGGCAGCCTGCCCCTTGTATATTTTCAAATTATCCACTTTAAACTCCTATTCAAGTATGAAGATCACTAATTAGTAAGCATTTTTCCTTCCTATTTTCTATTAAGTCTTCCAATTGACGTCTTATATTTTGAAGTCCATTTCTATTGTAGGGAGCAAAAACTGTCCACTAGTCGTTATTTATATTTAGACCAACAGATGTTATGGAATTTTCAGCGCAAATTTTTTAAAATTAAATTTTATTTCTTAATCCTAGTAGATTATCCCCAATGGCACGGTCTTTTAAATTCATTCTAGCTTCCTTTCTCCATTTCCAGGTCGAGTCCATTGGTAACTATTTCTCCAAGTACTGGACAATGCCCTGGTCATCCCGCGCTTCGGATAAAATTATTAATTTTAATTGACTCAAGTATGCTTTAATTCATTATTCGGTAATCCCCATACAAAAAAGCGATCAATATTATTTAACTTGATTTTGATTGTTGTTTTTTTTAAATTTCGAAATTGTTTTAATGAAACATCACCAAATTGTTTCAATGTAACATTTCGAAATTGTTTCAGTGAAACATTATTAAATTGTTTCAATGAAACATTTCCAAATTGTTTCACTGAATCATTTCCAAATAGTTTCAATGAAATATTTCCCCAAATTTCCATGTTTCAAACATGGTGATCGTTGTCAATTTTAATATTATTAATTTTTTTGTGATTTAACTCAAGACAAGATGAAGCTTGTCGGATCGGCTATTTGAATATAAAAAGAAAGTGTTTAAGTGTGTTTAAAAATAATTGAAATTGTTTTTATATTTGATTTATATGAAGTTCTGTCTGGGAAAAATCCAACATTCGTTGCGAATCAGGGTTATCGGTTTTAAAAAGTGGAGAATCCCACAGATAAAAAATATTTTATATAAAACAGAGATATTATATGTTTATTTTGAGAGAATTCCCTTGTTTGTCGATAACTTAAATTCTCATTTCTTTATATAAGGGCAGTTTTAGTTTGTAAAAATCCGATATTTGTTTATGATATGATCTTACCTATTCGAATAAGAATAACAGATAATATATATCCAATCATCGTCGCCAAAATGCTATTATCGCTACACCAATATTAAATCCTAAAATAGAGCTTTCCCAAATAACAACAGTCCACTTTGATATTTACAATCCAACTACTTTATTATAATTCATGTCGTCATTATTATTTTTTACAAAATTACATTTAAATTTACAGGGTGGATCATAACAGTTTATGATCTGGGTTGCCAGTTTATGCGATGGTTTCCGTGCTGAATTTTTAAAACATAAACCGTTTACGATTAAATTGTTGTGTTAAGAAATCCATAGTGGTAGTGGTACGCCGGTTCTATAATGAAGTACGACTTTTGGGTATAAAAGTAGGGAGTCCCCGATTTTATAGCAGTACAATTTAGTCGTTAATCCCAGTGAGAAGTACATGTACATGATGAAATTGACAAAATTTATTTGGGTAAGCCATTTTATTCAAATAAATAATTAAAATTAATTTGTACAAATTTAGGAAGTAGTTTTTAAAATAATAAGGCTGCCTTATATATTGTGTTTGTGTTGGGCCCGGGTTATAAAATACGCTTAATAACCGTTAACCGCCTATAGTCAATTTCAAGCGAATTGCCCGGGAAAACATATAAGTGTATAAGTATATAGGGCCCGGGAAATGACCCGGACACCTGTCTAAGTAGCGCAGATTTAATTTCTTTCTAGTAGTTTTACTCCAAAAACTATGTTTTAGTAGTATTTGGAAAATCGAGTTTTAATGAGTGATTTATAGATTTATTTTCCTGAAACAAATAGTTTTTTATTTTTATTTCAGTTCTTCGCAACACTCTTAGCTGCTATGTTTGTTGTTTTCGGTAACCCCCATCACGAACATGGTAAACATCGGAAGGCACGTTTCTCATTCGGATTCGGAATTGGTTCAGGAAAAGGCTCCGGAATGGGAAATGGTAGTGCAGAACAAAGTTTTGGTGCTGGAGGTGGTTTCGGTTTTGGATTTGGAACAAGGATCTGAAGTAAAGAACACAATACAGTTCACTTACACTCTTCGCCTTCCACTATTACCTGAAATGGGATACCGTTTAAATCGCAACACACTTATAATGCTGGGCAAGAGTTTGCACTTTATTTCTGACTACAAAGTGAATGCTCGAATACAAGTCACTCATCGCGATTACGTGTGCCATCATCACCCACAAACTCAATTACGGAGTGCTAATCTCCTACACCTGCCCCACTGTTTTCAATGAAAAATCCATATACTACCTGTTATAACTTTAATTCTTAACTTTGTATTATAATAAAACACACAGTACATGCAGTTACATAAAGTATCTTTATGAAATTAATTACATACAAGAATTTTCCTAAATTAACATCGTTTTCTAGTTTCGTGGGCCCTAGTGACTCTTCTACACAAACCTTACACATTTTTTCTCTAACTCCTTTACATCTTTCCAAGTTTTCAATCACTTCCTGCTATTTTTAAGTTACCTTTCATCTCTGAGCAATAATCGTTACAGGTTTGAGTATAATCGTTGAGGTGTCTTACAATGAATGCTGTGGGCATTTAACAACTGATATGGCAAATACTTTGTCGCACTGTACGCCGCATATCTGTAGTACCTGATGAGAAAACTACACCTTTTGAAGATGCATTTTACATTTCGTATAACTGTAATTTTCATGAGGACAGTTTTAGACTTTTCATTTCGTAAAACTGTAATTTACATTTGGTAAAACTGCAATTTACATATTGGTTGAACCGAATTTCTTATGTATAATCCAATTTACTAAAATTATGAAATTTTGTTGGATATATTATATGCAATCTAACCGAGGACAAGATATCGTCCCTTCCACTTTGAAAAATTCTAAGAATCCTTTGAGAATTGCGTCTAATAGATGAAACAGAACACCTTGAAGTGGGGTTTTTAACAGCTCCGGCTCCTGTTTTTGCTCTCCCACGAGTATGTCGGCAGAAAAGGTTAAAGTTTGTTATTCATGGAGATTGATTCGTTATGCAGTCTTTTCACAGTGTTTTCTTCTAAGAGATATGTATATTCCGAATACCGAAATAGATTTTTATGTTAGTCCGTATCTGTTCCAAAGCCAAGGTCTTCTCTATCTTGTCCTCGGTTAGATTGAATTTAATATATCCAACAAAAGTTCATAATTTTAGTAACTTGAATTTGACTTAAAAAAATTCGGCTCGGACCACTATGTAAATTGCAGTATCACCAAATGTAAATTGCAGTTTTACGAAATAAAAAGTCTAAAATGATCATCCTGAAAATTTGAAAACGGACCACATGAAAATTACAGTTACACGAAATGTAAATTGCAACTTCAAAAGGTGTAGTAGACTGGATTTGTCATCCCAAATATTTATGATCAGTGAGGATGTCCTGTTCTTATATTGTCAAAACCAAACATTTCCCTTCTGATCGCCAGGAGATCACAACACAATTTGCTCTTAAAGTTTGAATTTATGTCTGTTGTAAATTTTTCAATTCTTACTGATTGTAATAAAGTTTTGTTGTTTTTAAGTCAAAGAGTGCGTTTTAATTAACCCAAGCTCTATTCTGATTAACGATGTTGTGTAAATTATATTCTGTGGTTTGGCCACGAGTATGGAAATGTAATATACTAGATTTCGCCCGTCAAAATTTACTGGCAGAATTCGAGGCTATATCCAGAGTAACCCCGTGCTAATATCCTTCCCATTAATTCAAAATTGTTCTGTTTTAAAACAATATTGAGTACATTCCATTTAAATCAAAATAATTATTGAATTCTGTCCTCAAAGTAACCCAGACCTCGTAGAGAGGGGTTTGTTTTCTGTTTCACATAAACATCCTCACAAAAAAACGAATGATATGTTTTGTTGAATTATATGTTTTATCATTTAAAAATTAAGTAATCAATCACTATTATGAATTGGACAAATGGTAAAAAAATTATGTTTTATAAATAAATATGCAAATAATACATTAATAATACAAATGTAAAGATTTAACATAAAATAAATATAAGAAAAATTATTATTTAGAGTTGCTAACCCTAGATTTCACATTTAACATATGTTTTTTTACTATTTTTCTGGCCGCAGGCAGAGATCTTTTTGGGATTCCCAAATCATTGTGTAAAATTTAACCTTCTATCATCGATGTTATTATCTTCTGTCTTTCTTCATTAATGCGTTTTAGCCAAATTTGTTAAACTGATTAAACGCATGTTAAATTACATGATTTCATTGATTGAATGCAAATGATCATTCTTTGCAATCCAGTTTGCAATTTTCAGTAAAATTATATTTTTTAAAAAATTATTTTAAATGAAAAACATGCGAAAGGTGTAAGTGTATTTTTTTATTTCTTCTTTCTCTATTTTCCTCTCTGCAGATCTTTTACTAAAAGGTAAGGATCTCAATGGACGTCGCCTGGTCGAATGTTGTCCCGTTTGCTCTTCATGGCTTGTTGTTAGAATGAGAAGAAAAGAGAGAATTTTGACGTCATATAGCTACATGATAGCTTCGTACTTTGTTACGTCTTTCGGTTGTTCATTTTTTTCATTAAATATATTGCCATATTTTAATAAGGTTTTCAAATGATTTTTGTTGAATATTTGACTATTTAGTATTGATTCAGTATTGATATTAGTCCTTGAATTTAAGTAATTTTTTTATTCCTATATTCAGTTCAAAACTCATTAAACCCAAATTTTACTGAAACAGTCTTGAAATTTGTACTTACTTTTTATTAAAGTAACAACTACAGTAAAATCCTTTTAAATAGTTTTATTAGATAATTTTAGTATAATAATTAAATATTGTTAAATTGAATATAAAGAGAAAGAAGTGTGATATTTAGTTTTAACTTTTTTGACCAAATAAAAAATGTAGATTAAAAAATTTGTATTAATTGTTTTTTTTTATTTTATTTATAGGAAGTTCTAGCTGGGAAAAATTCGACATTTACTTCGAATCAGGGTTATCGGTTTTATAAAGTGGAGAATCCCACAGATAAAAATATTGTATTTAAAACATAGATAATGATATGTCATACAATAATTTCATTCATTTATTTTGAGAGGATTTCCGTGTTGCCGATGAATCAATTGAATGAGTTGGAGCAATTATTTTAGAGGCAACACACCAGTATGTATCTTGATAGATAATAACTCTCGCTGATCTATTAAGTCATTTTTAATTACAAAGATTCCATAATCATTTTTTTATGTAAGGGCAGTTCTAGTCGGTAAAAATCTAACATTCGTTGTTGATCTGGGTTTTCAGTTTATGCGTTGGATCCCGTACTGAACTTTTAAAGCATAAAATCTTTTGCGATTAATTTGTTATGATTTTTGTTGGGATGTGATTAAGAAATCCGTAACGGTATTGGTACGCCGATTCTATGATGAAAAACGACTTTGGGGTATAAAAGTAAGAGCTCTCCGATTTTATAGTAGTACAGTTTAATTGTTAATCCGAGTGAGAAGTAAACGTACATAATGAAATTGACAGAATTTATTTTGGTAAGCCCTATTAAAGTGACCGTTTTAATTTAAAAATTATTATTAATAAATTTGTACAAATTTGAAATGTTTAGAATGTAGTTTTTGGAATAATTTCTTTCAAGTTATTTTGACCAAAAACTTCATAAAATTGTTTCTATAAAAAATTTGGAAAATATTTAGAAAAAGTTGAAAAATAGAAATTGTGGTAAAAAAATCATTTCATAAATCATTATTTGTAATCAAGTTTTAATTAGTTAACTAAAGTTTTATGTTCCTGAAACGAATGGTTTTTTCTGTCATTCCGGTTGTTCGTAACACTCTTAGCTGGTATGTTGGTTGTCTTCGGTAACCAACATGACGAACATGGAAAACATCGACAGGCACGTTTCTCATTCGGATTCGGAATCGGTAACGGACGTGGCTCCGGGATGAAAAATGGTAGTGCAGAAGCCAGTTATGGAATTGGAGGTGGTTACGGATTAGGATTCGGAACAAGAATCTGACGTCGTAAATGACGTTGATATAGAGACCACAAGCGAGGAAACAGATATTAAACAACTTGAGCGAAAGCTGACAAAACCTAAAATAATCTTAAATATAAACAAAATAAAAATAGTTTTTAAGCCATAGTTTTTATTCGTTAAAAAAAGTAAAAAATAAAGAACACACTGCTATCTTTCTTTATATTCAATATTTTAATTCTCTAATAAAACGTAGGCTCGGCCAACAGTAAATAGTTTAGGTCCCACGTATACAACAGTATCTTCGATTGTACTACATTGCATTGCTTGACTCTATGGTAATAGTCTCTTGGCTTTTGTAATCTTACTACTTATTGTAATATAAATTTGAACGTGTAATTCAGTTTAATATTTCTATAACTTCCAGGGTTATTAGACTATATTTCTTCCAAAATTAGAAATCCGCCTGATTATCAATCGATTCATTTTTTCAAGTTGATGCTGATTTATACTCGTAAAACATTTTCAATTAAATTCAATTGATATGTTACTTTTTTGTAAAAAATAATAACATGTATTTAAGTACATAGTGGTGCTATCCAATTTTTACTACTCAATTTGTATTTATTGTTGTTGTAAATATTTAATGTCTAGTTGATTTTAATAAAGTCGAGTTTTGTTTAATAGTATAAACCAAAGAGAGCGTTTTGACTAACTCAAGTTTTATTCTGATTAACTATGTTGAGTAAATTATATTGAGAGTTTTGGCCACAGGTCTGGAAAATATAATATATACTAGCTTTTCGCCCGTCCAAAAGTCCGGACAGAAATCGAACCCTTATCAGAGATCAGCACGTTGTTCAAAACGAAGCATACACGGAAATTTATTAAATTTCTCAAAGTATATTGCGAACCAAAAGACCTTCATAAAAAACTTCGTGTCGAAAATTTATTTCCTCTGTTTTGGTTGAGAGCAACGCACACTCGTCAATTTTCGTTCAAAAAGCGGACATAATTATTAGCTTCCAAACCGAAACAGATATCAATTTAATTCTTTTTGCATATTTTTGCGATATATTTGATGTTCTAAAATTACTGGTTTACAATAAAAAAAATCTAGAGGTCGCGACTCTATGACGAGGTTTCTCGTCATTAGTATAATATTGAAAGTATTTTCATACAACATTTTTTAAAGATTTTATCAGTAAAATATTATTCAAAACTTTTTTAAATGATATCTTCTAAATAAAATATATATTAAAAAATTAAAAATGAATTTAATCGTGATATAGAAATATAGTTCATAATAGTTTTCAAAATAAAACAAATATAAAATGTGTTCAAATTTTATTTCAATTCAAATTAAGTATACATGCGGCATCTTCAAAATAAGTAATTTTTTGGGAACTTGTATCTTT